>JZKD02S1630607.1:1226789-1270891 GCA_000966675.3 Picea glauca
GTGAAGTTCTTGGTGAAGAAGTTTTTCATTTGTTCTGTTGAAGGACAGAACTGCAAGTCAATGATCGCCTCATGTACTAAGTCCAGGATGTAGTGCATGCGTATATCGATGTTCTTTTTTCACTACCTCTGAGCTTGATCTATGTATAAATTTAGAGTGGTTTGGTTGTCACACCAGATGATGATCAGTCGATGAAACTAAATTCCCAACTCAGTGAGAAAATGTTATAGCCATCTAGCCTAAATGGTTATGTTAACTACCCCTCTATACTCTGCCTCGACTGAAGATAGAGAGATGGCATATTTCTTCTTCCTTGACCAACATATAAGCCCAGAACCAATACTGAGTGAGTAACTAGATGTGGACTTGTGATCAGTGTTATCGCTAGCCCAGTCAGAATCAATAAAACTAATGAGATCTAATGTAGAGTCTGATGCATAATGAATCCCAAAGGTCATGGTTCCCTCTACGTATCGAAGGATACACTTTGCATCCTTCCAATGTAGCTCATGTGGCTCCTACATGAACCTAGAAACTGCGCCAACTTCATAGGAGAGGTCTATTCTAGAGTGTGTGAGATACAACAAGCTCCCGACTAGCTATCTATAAAGTGTTCTCTCAACCACTGGAGTCTCCCCACTGTTGTGAGTGAAAAAACCCTCTACGGACTAAAACTTAGGGTTTTATCATGCATGTATAAAAGACCTAAAGATTCCTACTTTTTACTGTCATCTCGGACCTAATCCCCATTATTCTTAAGCAAATACGTAGTTAAGAATATCAAGTGAACATACCTTATTTCTGTCATTTGATATTGATTCCTTTTCATGCTTGGTCACTCTTTGACTGCAACTCTCCTCCCAAGGCTGACCTGCATTCAAAAAAGACAAACATATAACTCCACATGCATTTGATCTACATATTAATGGATTAGAGATTTAATCAACTTGTACACAATAAACAATGAAAACCTCAAATGGTGGGATGGGAAAAGTACTTCTTTATTATTAACTTTACTAAAGCACCTTAGAATGATGAATTCAGCCACTACTCCACGAACCTGGTCCTGGGATCCTCTTCAACTGTCCTCCAACTGCTTTTCTCTATAATTCTCTTTGCACAAGGATGGCTAGAGTTTGGGACAAGGGGAATGCTCAATTGGGTATAGTCTCTTTACTATCATTTTCCTCCTTTCAAATGGGACCCTTACCCCTTCTTTTATAGGCTAGAGGGAGCTAGATATTTGGTTGAATGACTGAAAGGTTTAGTTAACTTGGCCAAAGCTGTGTGTTCCTTCAACAACTTTCCTTTTTCTATGCTTTTGTAGGTACACACGGGCTGTATTGGGGTAGCTAGTGTGTACACGCGTGCAGTAATGGAGCAGGGCACATGGGCCTTTATAAAGGGGGTTTTTAACAAGAGTTGTTCAGTAGTGTTTTGGCAAAGAAGGATTCTGAGATGGCCTGATGCCAGGTAAGTATGTATGGTGAAAATTAGGGTTATAACACCCGCCATCCTCAAATTTGACTCCTGATAGGAAAGGAGTCGGAGCAGACATGTAGTCTGTCATGTGAAATCTCTCAAGCATATCTCGTGCATACTTGGCCTGAGACAGTTTGATGCTTGATGCATCCTAACTGATCTCCAGTCTAAGGAAGAAGTGTAGCAGACCCATTTCTGTCATCAAAAACCTGTCATGTATAATCCTCTTGACTGCAACAATTGTTGAAGTCGAGCAACTAGTGATCAACAAATCATCAACATACAAAACTAAGAGTAGAAGTGACTCAGTCATCCTGAGCATGTAGATATTCGGGTATGATTTACAATGTAAACAGTTGTGTGACAATAGGTAGGAATCCATCTTGGTATACCATTCCCTCAAAGCCTACTTGAGGCCATAAGGGGACTTCTTCAGTCAACAGACTAAAGATGAGTCCTGCATAAATCCTTGGGGCTGCTCCATGTAGATCTACTCAGAGAGATCACCGTGAAAAAAATGCATTCTTCATGTCCATCTGATGGACTTCCCATCCCTTGGTTGTCGCAATGGAAAGTGTCAATCATATGGAATCCATATTTTCTAATGGATCGAAGGTCTCATCATAGTCAATACCATGAACCTGCTGAAAGCCTTTGGCGACAAGCCTGGATTTGTATCTTCTAATCTATCCATCCACTGGACTCTTGGTCTTGTAGACCCATCTGGATATGAAAATTTTCCTCCTAGAAGGAAGGGGAACCAGATCCCAATTTTAGTTCTCGAGGAGGGATTTGTACTCCTCCTGCATGGCGGATTCCCAAAATGGATTTTCAGCAGCCTCGCCATAAGACTGTGGATATGAAGACTGAACCAAGAAAATATGCCTAGAGGGAAATGGTCTAGTGGAAGTGAGTGAAACATGAGGCTCCTTGAAATCAGATAGAGTCCTTCTAGTATTGGCTGGATGACCAACGAGATCTCCTGCATCCTGAAGAGTAGTCTGTGCGCACTTGGGCCTTTGATCTGGCTCTGCAACTACATTTGGATGCTTTGAATCTACATCTGACTGTACTGATTTTGAATCTGAATCATTTGAGTCCTCTAAATCAGAACTCTCATCTGAAGAAGATTCATCATGTGCATTCTCATCATATTGGACAGGTGGAAGAATGAAGGTGTCTGCATGCAGATGCTAAGGTGCATGTGAGACACTTTCCTCGAATTGGACACTTAGCTCAAGGATGATCTAGTCTGAGGAAAGATAAATAAGACTATATCCCTTCACATCGTCCAGATATCCAACAAAAATACACTTAGTTCACTATGGATCAGGCACCTTTCTCTTTTCAGAGGGAATCTGGGCCTATGCACGTGAACCAAAAATGTGAAAGTGGGTCAATTCTAGTTCTAGGCCACTCCAAGCCTCATAGGCGGTCTTATCCTTGAAAAATATATGGGGAGATCTATTTTGGATGTATGTTTCACAATTATGTCCATAGTATGTTTGGTAGTGACTTTGCATGCAACATGCAAGATGCCATCTCCTTTAGAGATCTTTTTTTAATGCTCGACAACTCTGTTTTTCTACAAAGTATACGGAACTGTGTGTTGCAACTGAATCCCTACCTCATGGAAAATATTATGGATTTTATGATTTACATACTCTCCCCCATTATTAGTTCGAAGGACTTTTATCTCCTTTCTTAACTATGTCTCAACCAAGGCTTTGAAATCTTTGAGGTGTTGAAAGACCTTAGGTTTTTGCCTGAGAAAGTAGATACAAGTAAAACGTGATAAATCATCAACCAAAATGAGAACAAACCTCTATTTTCTAATGAATGGATGAGGAAAAGGACCCATAAGGTCACTGTGGATCAGATCTAAAGGTGCAGAAGCTCTCCGAGACTTTCCTTTTTCGAGTTTATCTTGAGGGTGTTTTCCGAGAACACATCCCTCACATACTCCCTTGGAGAAATGGATGTCTCGTAGACCATCAATCAATATTTTCTTTCTAATATTTTGCATGTATCATAAATTCAAATGTCCAAACTTTTCATGCCATATCCTACTACTTTCATCAACATGAGTAAGCAGTGAAGAAGAATCAGGTTCCATGAATTCATAAAAAGTATACAATCTAGACTAATGATTTACCTCACTGGTAGCAACCCTGGAGTTGGTTTGCATGTTGTAAATGTCCACATAATTTTTTTTGAATATGAATTTTTTTTTGGTGCTGGAATTCATCATCTGATACACGAAGAGAAGGTTGACATAAAGTTTGGGAATGTGCAACACATTCTCGAAGCTTTCGTTGGTGAGTTCAATGCCTCCTTTGCCGGTGATTTAGACAGAAGAGTTATCCCCCATCATAATAGGAGGACCTTTGCATGCATCCAAAGAAGAATATAATTCTTTTGAGGAATCCATGTGATTTGATGCTCTTGAATCTATGATCCAAGCATCGGGAGAGGAGTTGATGAAAATCAAGGCATGGCTAGAATTGCCTTTCTTGGAATTCAGATCTTCTAGCTTCTTCTTATTGGCACCCTCAGGGATGATTTGAGACATTAGATATAATTTATTTTGCATGCATGTGGATTCTATATGGAATCCTTTGTGACAATATGTGCATTTCTCCCCTTTTCTCCCCTTTTCCCCTTTGGATACAGAAGCATCGGTGAAGGGTTTTGTGTACCCTTCCTTATTCGAATGTGCATGAGATTTCCATTTATATTTATCTTTAGATTTACAATATGTGTGGCTTCCATCATGCAAAGTGAGTTCATGTTCCCTTGGGCCTTTGATTGTGCCCATGTTGATGAGCTTGGTTTGCTCTTGTGTGAGGAGGGATTTGATAAAGTCCTTAAGAGAAGGAATTTTTCAAGTGGCTCCGGAGGTGAATCTGACAGAATGGAATGTGGATACGAATACAGAGAATTCAAGACCAAGATTGGAGAGAATTATGAGAACCATTTGTTTCTTTATGTAGGAGCATCGTACAAAGCCAAAGCACATGCCTAGCCAAAGGAACAACTGGACACGCAAATGAAAAAAAAAGGGCACATTTTATTGAAAACGTTTTGAATTTTGAAAACTGAAGAATTAATGTAATAGATGGGGGAAGTGTACCTACATTTATATCTTAGATGTTGTAAACATATCTTGAGTGTTGCTCTCATCTGTAGAATGTAAAGGAATTTATACGTAATTAATGAAAGTAGGTAGATTTGAATTCATAGATTGGACAGTTTAGAAGTGTAGGAGGGAAAACGGATATAGACACCCTCACCCTTGTATCATAGTAACAATAGATGATTATTTCAGAATTGATAAGCTATAGATCTATAGCAGAGAGCTATAGAGAAGAACCCATGTACAAGATCACTTGAGTTAATATATGAAGCTTTGAATCAACTTTCATGGTGTTATGATGCTTAGTGTTTACATTTGTTGAATGGTATGTTTACAGTTGATTTGTTTCTCAGTTATTCATTTGTTTTCAATGCTGTGTTATGTGTATGATTTCATCTTGAGCATATGAGGTCTGAGAGAGGAGAATAATGAGTTTCAATTGTTTCTCTTTCTGAGAATTCCTGCAAGGAGTGTAGTGAACGTCTGCAAGGTGTGCCTTGACGAGGGTCTAAGTTTCATCTCAAAAATATTAGGAGAGATACCATTGTTCTCATACCAACTGAAGTGCAGGTGAAGCACAAAGATGTGCAAGGTGTGTGCATGCCAATTCAAGCCTTGGATTTTATAAATCTAGAAGGAAGATTAAGAAGCCCACTGTTGCAAACAGTGCACAGGGTCGAAAACCTCAAATAACCAGAGGTTATTTGAAAGTTTGCTGCAAGGAGTTGAGCAAGGCTCTTTTAGGAGGATTGAGTCTGCAAGTGGAAGCTCAAGAAGAATAACACCTTTGAAGTGTTCAAGGGGAGACGAAGATTGAAATTGACTCATAGAAGTTAATTTCAGGAGGGAGAACACCGAGTCATTTAGATAGGGGTCATTGAAGAGTGCATCTGGCAGTCAGAATTATTTATGGAGAACTCACGAAGTCGCGAGGACCGTATGATCCAAATGAGCTGTAAGGTGGTTAGGAGTTGGATGAATCTGCCCCCCTGACATCAAGTATCAATTTGGACTGTTGATCGTGGTCTGTTTGAGCCATCATATCATTTCAAGGATTCAGGATCCAGAAGTTTGGAGTGTAGGCCAAAATCCTTGGTCAGTCAAATTCCCGGATCGCGAAAGGGATTAACAGGTGTGAAATTTCATAATTTTGATGATTCTGGGTTCAAAATACCAGAAATCCCTATGAAAAGAAACCAGATGTTGTCGGGAAAAACACCCTACAGACTAGCAAATAGAGTTCAGACTTTGCATGTAGATTTGACCGAATAGAAATTACTTTCTACCTACATCCCTTGATTTAAATCCCCTTTTCTCAGTAAATGCCTGGAAAGATCCACCTACCTTGTTACCAACATTCGATGTCAATCCTCCATTGTGATTGATTACTTGTTCACAATGCTCCTTCCAAAGATGACCTGCACTCAAGACAAACAACAACTATGCATGCATGCTACTTCTATACTAACGGGTTAGAAATCAAACATAAACTAATCAAACCATAGAAATTTCATGAATTGGGATGGGGAAAGCATTCTCTTTATTACTTAAAATGAGTCAACTTACAAAAGTTGAGACCATCCATCACTCCTTGAACCTGATCCTGGGCTCCTCTTCTTCTATCCTTCAACTGCTTTTCTTTGAATCTCCTTTGGCATTAGGAAGGGCTAAAGGGTTGGGACAATGGAATATGTAAATGGGTAGAGTTTCTTTGCTATATTTTTCCTCCTCCAAATGGTACCCTACCCCTTCTTTTATAGGCTAGAAGGAGCTAGGTTTTTGGACAAACCCTCAACCATGCATGGCCAGGAGTTTCAGTTAACTCACCCATAGCTTTTTGTTATGTTGGCAACTTTCCTTTTTCGTGCTTTTGTATGTACACACGGTCTGTTGTGAGTCAGCCAGTGTGTACATGTGTGCAGTAATGAGTTAGGGCGCATGGGCCTTTACACAAGAGGATTTTCAAAGAGTTGTTCAACAGAGTTTTGGTAAAGAAGGGATATGAGTTAGCCTGATGCCAGGTAAGCATGTGTGGTGCAATTTAGGGTTATAATATATGCCCCCTAATGTGTGAGGTCAGAAGAGCATATGATGGACGAAATACATTACCAATATTTACTGATGTGCTGAACGATTGAGCCGAAGGATCAGGAACTAGGAGGTGTCGTCTGCAAAATAACAAATGTCTCACCAAGGCGGGCATACCCATGCTCAGGATAAAATAGAAACATGGCTACCAATAAAATACACTATAGATCCATGTAAAATAACTATAAAGAGTAGCTACGAACAATACACAGTGGAGCTACATATCGAAATTAGAAATATATACATATAGAGTATCCATCTTCCAGAAGCTGATTCGGCCTGATGGCTAGAGATGAGATCTTCAGAGCTCAAGCAATAACTTCAAAATCTTAAAAACTTGGGTAGGAGTGTAATATGATTGTATGAATCCACTACCTAGAGGTCTTCGATGGCTCGTCAGTCATTGACGTGATAATATTGATGATCAGATTGAAGGCTTCAATGATTTTGAACAAGGACTTGATTGGATGTTCGAGATGGTCGGGTATGCGGACAAGAGACATGTTGTAGAGGGGCCGACTCAGGCTTAGTGAGAAACTTCCCTTGGACAATAGCATGACACATGATGAGACTCAGGCAACATATATGTTAATCATAAGTCTACGAAGTAGGAATCAACGCAAACTCTCCATATGTTTGGAAGAATAACCAAACGGTGGAGGACACAACTCTATATAGCGAGAAAAGATTCCTAAGTTCATACTACATCCCATACTATGATGATCAACCAGATAGATGTGCTTTATCCAAGGGAGACTCATTATGCTGCCAATAAAGAAAATACTTTTCCCATCCTCTTTTTGGGTTATATTTGATTTTTTTGTTCTTTTCAATAATTTTGGAAAAAGAATAAAGGAATATTATGTTACAATGGAGGAATGAGTATTGCAAACATACAAGATCAAGGCACAAGGACAAGACTGATGTTCTGGTAAAATGATGCTCGATAAAAATCCTCCGACAGCCAAAGGTGTTAAGATGCATAAGCAAATTGTCACAAGGTTGGTGGATAAGGTATGCAAATGCGGTTGATAAAACACACAATGGTAACGTCCTTCGATGTAAGTTTAACGAGCCCAAAGAAGGTAATCTTGGTGGTTTTTCATATTTAGAGAGTCTGAAAAAACATAAAAGGAGACTCCATTGGGGTACCTTTTTCGAAGATAGTCTAGTTGGTTCGAAAAAGGGATAAACTAGCACCGATTAGATGTCGATTCAAAACCATTTTAACGAGTGTGACAAGGAAAAGATCACTCGGCTATTTTTTCACTTTTAAGGAGTCTAAAAAAATCTTAACTATGGACTCCATCAAGAATATTCTTCTGGACCAATTTAACGAGTGTGAAAGAATAAGGTCACTCGACGATCTTTTCAATTTTAGGGAGTCTGAAAAGAGCTTAACTATGGACTCTGTGGGGGTTTCTTTTTCATAAGTTTAGTCCCTTAGGCCCGAAAAAGAGATAAAATTATACCTAAGAGTACTCTTCGAAAGAATGGAAATTCGATAGAGTATACCTTTGTTCGTTCAGTTGACCGTCCAGATTGAAAAGGGGGTAAACTACCGCTAGACAGACATCACTTCAAATTTCATTTTAATGAGCGTGAAAGGCCACAAGATCGCTCGACAATCTTTTCATTTTTAGAGGGTCTGAAAAGGGCTTAAAAGGAGACCTGTTTATTTTTTGTAGTCCTGAGGGTGAGACAAAGAGAGAAGAAGAATCATGCAAATAAGGAAAAAACTCATATTCAGGAAATACTATAAGGACCCCCGAGCCTACAGTGTTTTATAGACGACATGGACACCATAATGCAACCAGGACCTACCTAGGGCATCCATGTTCTGGTAAGCTCTGCCACCAAGTTGCGACACTTCTAAAGTAGTTATGATGGTTATGTGTCACAATCTGATGGGATCGATCCTATAGCAGAGGAAAAAGACAATGAGACGCAAAAGTTGCGGTAATAACCTAACCTATATGCTCAAGTTGATTCCTGGAAAAAAAATTATGGACCCTCAAAATTTTACAAAAACTCAAAAAATGTGTCCCAATACTCGATCAAATCCCTCCCATATAACTCTTGAATCACTCTAAATGGTTTTTGGTATAAAGAAACTGATAAGGGAGGCCAAAAAAGTGACAAAAAGAGGCCAAAAAGTCTATAAATAGAAGCTGGTAGCTCATTATCACCATTGCTGATTTGGAAATTGACTCTGGAGCCAAAAGACCCCCTTTGCTAAAAACGATGATTCTGGGAGCTACAGTGGACAAAACGAACTTCCTCTTGGACCAAGTAAGTACAAACTCCCTTATCTAGCTATTCAATTCTTCAATTTTGTCTTTAAGTTCATTTTTTGGGTGGGCACTGACCTTAAAAACGTCGGCCCTAGGTACACGCGGGTTGTCTCTAGATAGGCCACGTGTACACTCAGGCAGAGTAAAGGCTTCTCACATGTACACGCGACTGTCGCCTCTACAGCTCGGTTGGACCCCCCCCCCTTTGTAGAAAAAGGAATTAAAAGGCAAGTGCTAACCCTCCTGAACCTTGTTGTGTTGGCAGGATGTATGTCCAGTCGAGGGAAAGAGAGCATGAAGAAATCAGTGAGTTGGTTGCAAAATATCTGAATGTTATGGCTGTGTTGATGTAATGCGGTTTACTGAAGTTCTTTCTGTGTCCATTTATGCATGCACAACCAAGGCTACTGAATGCCTTGATCGACTACTGGCACCCTGATGCAGAGGCCTTTATGTTAGAGGGGTAATCACTGGTGCCCACCACCGAGGATATCTATTTCTTGACTGGCCTCTGCAAGATACTAGATATATAAAATATGCAGAACAAAAATAAAATTCTAGAAATGGCAGAATAACAGTAAAATATCTAGCATAATCTTCATAATACACATAAATGATATAACAATAGCAATAGAAGTAGCACTTTAATTCGGAAAACAATGTTCACGGGCCTCTTCGAGGGGGAAACCTCAAATCGAGCAGTGCTCTATTACAATAATCTCCAAGATAGGGTTGTCATACCCTCGACCCTTATTTATACTAAATATGTCTATTAAGAGAAGCATTTAGAGGAAGATCCTTCTAGAAGCGAAAGCTTCTATTAGGTCTTCTTACATCCGCCTTATTCTATTTTATTGAAATGCCTTATTAATATTGACCTTTATTACACCCGAATACATTGATCTACCTATGTGTGGGTTAGGACCTTAACATGTCTGCCCCCTTAAAAATAGCCTTGTCCTCAAGGCTTGAGATGTGGAAACTGTTGTAGAATGGTAGCTGGTTCCCAAGTGGAATTTGTTGGAGTCATATATTTCCACTGTACTAGAACTTCCTTGATGGTTATTTGATGCAGGCGACGCTCACACTGGTCCAAAACTTCTTCTGGATGTAGCCAAATGGATCCTTCTTCAGCTAGCTCTGGAAGGTTGGTTTGAATTTGGCACCTGGTTCCAATCACCTTCTTCAAGCATGAAACATGAAAAACATGATGTAGCTTCGACTGACTGGGCAGAGATAACTGATATGCGACTTGTCCCACGCGCTTGAGAACTATGTAAGGGCCATAAAATTTGGGTGCTATCTTCTGACAATGCTCGGCCTTGAGGGAAGTTTGCTTATATGGTTGCAGTATCAGAAACACCTGATCCCCTTCTGCAAATTGACGTTTAGAGCGACCTTGATCTGCTTGCTGCTTCATTCTATTTTGTGCCATGACCAAGTTCTCTTTAAGGGTACAAAGGATATCCTCTCGGACTATAAGTGTTTTGTCAACTGCTTGGACCTTCGAGGTACCCGGTAAGTATGAGAGAACTGAAGGTGGCTTTTGTCCATATACTGCTTCAAAAGGAGTCATGCGAGTGGTTGTATGGTATGTAGTGTTGTACCACCATTCGGCGAGAGGTAACCATTGAGCCCACTGGTGTTGTTTTTTAGAGGCAAATCACCTCAGGTATGTTTCCAAACACTTGTTGACAACTTTCGTTTGACCATCCGTTTGGGGATGATAAGCTGAGATGAGATGCAATTGTGTGCCTTGTAGCTGAAAAATCTCTAGCCAAAAATTTCTTGTGAAAGTTGGGTCTCGATCGGAAACAATAGAGTGCGGCATTCCATGAAGCTTGAAGACCTGGTCCATGAAAATTTGAGCCACCGTGGATGTAGTAAATGGGTGGGGAAGAGTGCAAAAATGAGCATACTTGGAAAGGCGATCCACCACCACCATTATGACTGATTTATTCCCCGATTTGGGTAAGTCTGTAATAAAGTCCATAGAGATATCCTTCCAAATAGCAGAGGGAATCAAAATTGGTTGGAGGGTGCCTGGAGATTTGACTGTTTCTCCCTTGTTGCGTTGACACACCTCACACTCAGCAACAAACTTACAGATGTCCCATTTCATACCATCCCAGAAAAAATAACGTTTGACTCGGTCATATGTTTTGGTGAACCCTTAGTGCCCCAATGTGGGTGTAGCATGAAGCTCAGAAAGCACCATGGATTTGATCTTTGATTTTTTACTTAAATACAAGTGGCCTTTGTATCGAAGCTCATCCTGGAGCTAGGAGTACCCTAGGGGAGCCAGAGCCTTGTTCTGCAGTTGCTGGATCAGATGTGAACTTTTGGGATCTTGAAGCCATTCCTGGTGCACAGCTTGGAGCCAATCGGGTACAATGAAGGAAGGAGAAAAAAGGGATCCTTCGTCTTCATATTTCCAGGACAGTGCATTCGCCACGACATTGTCTTTGCCCTTCTTGTAAATGATCTCATAATCATATCTAAAGAGCTTAGTCACCCATTTTTGTTGTTCCTGGGAGGAAATGAGTTTTTCCATAAAGTACTTGAGGCTTTGATGGTCTGTCTTAATTTGGAAGCATTTCCCCAAGTGATACGAATGCCACAACTCAACGGCATGCAAAATTTCCGACATTTCTTTTTCATAAATGGGTTTGCCCAGATTCTTTTCAGGCAGTTGCTTGCTAGTGAAGGCCAAAGGTCGACCCTCTTGCATAAGGACAATGTCGATTCCTTTCCCTAAGGTGTCACATTCCATCACAAAGGTCTTTGTGAAGTCGGGAAGGGCCAGAACCGGAGTGGTGCACATGACCGTCTTCAAGGTTTGAAAAGCTTGAGCAGCTGCTGGAGTCCAAGTGAAAGAGTTCTTTTTGAGGAGAGTTGTGAGAGGTGTTGCAATCTTTCCGTAGTTCTTAACGAACTTGCAATAATACCCTATGAGGCCCAAAAATCCACGCAAGCTTTTGAGAGTCTTTGGGTGTGGCCAGTCTTTCATAGCTTCAATCTTTTTCGGGTCCACCCTGACGCCATCCTTTCCCACTAGATGACCCAAGTATTCTACTTCTGAGGCACCAAAAGAACATTTGGAATGTTTCAGGAAAAGTTGGTGCTGATAGAGTAGGTGGAGAACTTGATCCACATGGGTAAGATGGTTTGTCCAGGTTTTGCTATAGATGAGGATATCATCAAAGAAAACTAAAACAAAATGACAGAGAAAAGGGTGGAAGACATGGTTCATGAGGCTCTGGAAGGTGGAGGGGGCGTTACACAAACCAAAGGGCATGACCAAAAACTCATAGTGGCCCTCATGAGTGCGAAAGGAGGTCTTGAAAATGTCGGCCTCTTTCATACGTATCTGGTGATAGCTCGATTGAAGATCAAGTTTGGTAAAGAATTGGGCGCCACTCAATTCATCTAGGAGGTCATCAATGACAGGAATGGGAAATTTGTCTTTGATGGTTAGTTTGTTGAGAAAACGGAAGTCAGGACACATTTTCCAAGAACCTTCTTTCTTCAGTACCATGATGACCGGAGAGGAGTAAGGGCTCGTACTAGGACGGATGACGCCGGCAATAAGGAGTTCCTGGACCATTTTTTCAATTTCATTTTTTTGTGCAAAGGGGTGGTGATATGGACATATATTGGGGGCAAGGATTCCTAGGACAAGGGGAATGGAATGATTATGGACACTGCAGGAAGGAGGGAGTCCTTGGGGAGTGGAAAATACCATTTGATGTTTAGAAAGGAGGTCTTGGAGGTCTTGGGGCACTGGTGGGGTCTATGTGGCTTGTATGGCGTGGAGTTGGGCAATGACACCAGAATGACCTTTTCGGAGTAGTTTTTCCATGCGATGAGAACTGATGACCTCAGGTGAACCAACAATGATGCCTTGAAATTTATATTGGTGGCCTCCTTGGTCGAATTGCATGGTTAGGTTCTGAAAATCCATGAGAATGGGACCCAAATTCCTTAGCTAGTCTACACCCAACACAATGTCGCAACTACCCATGTCAATAGAAAACATATGGGATTTTAGGTGGTATTCACCGATTTGGAGACACACATTTTCACAGCACCCGCCACATTTCATAGAACCACCATTGGCAATCATGATTTGGAAATTGTTGACAGCATGGATGTAGCAATGGGTTTCTTGGGCAATGCGGGGATGAATAAAATTGTGGGTGCTGCCACTATCAACCAGAATGATGACCTTTCAGTGCTTGATGTGATCGATTAACTTGAGGGTTTGGGGGGCAGAGAATCCGGTGAGATCATTGAGGGAAATGATCGGTTCCACTTTGGGAGGGTCGGAGGGAGGGTTTATGTCGGTGATTTCTGGTGACTCGGGCACAAGGGGAGTGTCAACATCCTCTTCTGGAATATCCTCATAGATGGCCATAAAAATCTTTTTTTACTTACATTTGTGGCCTGGGAAATATTTGTCATCACAATTATAATAGAGGCCTTTGATTTGGCGTTCAGCCATTTCATCCCTGGTCAATTTTTGGATTTTTAATGGGGTGGAGAGAGTAGTGGGGTTTACTAGTTTAGGGCGAGGGATAAAGGAAGGCTTACAGTTTTGAGAGGAAACAATTTGTGTTTGACTTCTGCCATTGCGGACTGCACGACTACATTTACAGATGCATTTATGGATGCATCACGAGAGGCAATAGTAGCATTGAGTTGTTGCACTTGTTTTTGGGTCTCAAGGAAACCAGATTGCAAGGTGTTGAAGTGACACTCTAGTTCTTGGCTATGAGTATGGGCCATGAGGATGGGTGCACTGAAAAGGGAGCGGGCGGGGTCAGAAATTTTTGCAGAAAATCGATATGGGTGAATGTGATAAGGGAGAAGGGATGAATCTAATGGAATAGGTCTCAAATAATGGTGAAAACATTTCCAGACTTTTTTTTTTTTTTCCAGCTGTGGGGTTAGACTTTGGTTTGAAGAATGATGCAGTGCTGAAATCCCCAAATTCTGAACCAGAGAGAAATGTGTATTTACTTAGCAACTCGAACACAGATGCGTGGCAATAGATCTCGCTGGTTTAATTTGTTTATGTTTATGTTTATGTTCCCCAAGGGTTAGGTATTCAAGGGTTCTACAAACAAGGGTTTGCCCTATGCTATAGCTCTCTGATATATGTGCAGGGTCCAACAGTAGTACTCAGCCCAATATCTCAGGTCGCTAACTAAGGAGGATAGACCGTACCCTTAGTCATACTACCCGACTACCCAGGTACTAGAGAGTATCTTCCCGAGTGTTGTTCTCGGTGACACTATAGCATTCCGGCGGCTGATAGGTTTATCTAAAGAGGGCTTCAGGAAATCTAGGCCGATCCGTACACAGGTGTTGTCTGATGTGCTACCACTCGAAGGGGTACCAACAGGGATTACAAGGGTGGCCAATAGATATGCACTTAAGAACCACTTGTATTTCCTGCGTGTATGAATCCCTCAACCAAGGGTTTATGTGCGTAATGACAAATCTCTGTGGCTTAAAGATGCCGGAATAGGTCTCTACCCTAAAAACAAATACCCACAATTTCTGCCAAGGAAAGTGCTTTGATACCACTTGCAAAATACCAGATATATAAAATATGCAGAACATAAATAAAATGCTAGAAATGGCAGAATAACAGTAAAATATCCAGCATAATCTTCACAATACATTGAAATGATATAACAATAGAAATATAAATAGCACTTTGATTCGAAAAGAAATGTTCACGGGCCTCTTCGAGGGGGCAACCTCCAATCGAGCAGCGCTCTGTTACAATAATCTCCAATCTAGGGTTCTCATACCCTCGACCCTTATTTATACTAAATATGTCTATTAAGAGAAGCATCTAGAGGAAGATACTTCTAGAAGCGGAAGCTTCTATTAGGTCTTCTTACATTTGCCTTATTCTATTTTATTGAAAGGCCTTATTAATATTGACTTTATTACATTCAAATACATTGATCTACCTATGTGCGGGTTAGGACCTTAACAACCTCTGAAGGAGAGCGGAACCAGTCAACTTTAGGACGTTTCCTGCGGGACTGAGTAAGATATTGGAACTGATAGCCAAGCACTGTGAGGCTGGGACTGATCATGCGGGCTCCCAGGTATCTATGAGTAAGATCACTAACCTATTGCTGCAGGCAATATTATTACTGATTGGGCGGATTACCGATTATGCAGCCTTGCATTAGGCTTCTCACGCATAGATGAACTGTGCGATCCAGTGCTTGAATGCACATATTTTTTACTAGAGTACCACATTACTGGAGTGCATGAAGAGGCAATTGACAGATTTCCGACAGCAGACACAAAGGAATTTCAGGTTCGGGACGATCTTGTGTTCATTTTTCTTTGAGAGAGTTCTGAGCTTTAGCCTTGGAGAAGTAGTACGAGGACATCAGGCCTCATTTCCTGCAGTGTGTAGATGGGCAATATTACTACCGCAACAGGGTGGTGGAAGGACCAATGAGTCCTTTGATGATGATTCCTTCAATGATCACGTGGGTCCAATTGTTTAGGTGTTTAGCCCATGCTGTGGGCTATTATAACAAGGCCCATAGGTACTGAACCTATTTAGACTTTTTACGTGCCACGAGCACATACTTGTATATATTTTTTGAGGTCATAAACCCTGTGACTCGTTATTAGTTCCATTTTTGAGGTGCTTGTGTCCATCTATGTACTCTGGTTGTTTTATGATGTTATATATGGTTTTTTTTTTTTATCTTTTGTGTCTTATGGATCGCGTGTGCAAAAATGTATTTACATGCCTATGTCAACGTTCTTTCATATGTGTGCAAGATGCCAATCTAAAATTTTATTAGCTAGAGTATCTTTAATCTGGTTTAATCTCCTAGGAACATTAAAATATGTAATATAATCAAAGTTTCATTCTAAGAGACGTACCCTAAGGAATCATCGGTGTAAAGTTGGATCATGAACCCGATATACTCTGTTTAGTTGTGAAACAACTAGTTGAGCGTCGAGATAGACCCGGAGATGAGAGATACCCAATGACAAGGCATCACGAAGAAACTCAATAACTACACTATACTCAACAACATTATTTTTGGTGTCACCTAAGCATATACCTCCAGAAGATAACAACTAGCCCTGAGGTCTAAAGATTACCCAAGCTGCAGAGGCAAGCCTCCACATGTGTCGACTAGCACCGTCTGCATACCCAACGAACACCTCAGAATCACTTGACATCTACCATATTGATGAAAGATAACATCAATGACATGCCCATAACACTTAAAAGAAACTAAAAAGTAATAGTACAAATACTATACATATGTTACAGAAAGTTACCCACAATGACTTGTCTATGAGTAATACTTCTTGAGGTAGAGCCCATTTCTAGGCTCTGCCAAAGCATTCCCTTCAAAATCAACCAAATGATAAGAACCCTTTTTAATACCTATTTTATGATGAAGGGTCCGAACCACATGGGTTTAAACTTTCCTGCCCCCAGGGGGTCCTTATCTTGGTCATAGACCAGGACAAGGTCGCCCTCAGAGAAAATCTGAGGATGGATGGACCTATCATACTGACACTTGACCTTATGTTTGTGAGACTCATTAGCCAGGGCCGCATCGCAACACTGCTCATTGAGCTTCTCAAGGTGTACTAATCATTCTTCAAGCAGAGAAGTGTCTAGCAATAATTGTACTGCCAATTTTAGAGATGGGATTTGACATTCGATGGGAAAGACTGCCTCCAGCCCGTAAATGAGTTGAAAACGTGAGAAAATGGTTGCATTCTTAACAGATGTTTAGTAATCCCATAATGCTGAGTATAACATCAAATGCCAATTTGACTTGGCTGAGTTGATAGTTTGCTGTAGAATAGTCTTAAGAGTTTTGTTTACAGCTTCCACCTACCCATTGGCTTGGGGTTAGTAAGGTGATGAATGCTCTTGTCGTAACCCAAGGTTTGATGTTAATTCGGTCATCATTTGGTTCTGAAAGTGACTTCCATGGTCAGTGACAATCTCTCTCGGGACGCTGAAGCTTGCTATGATCTGGTTGAATAAGAAGAGAGTTGCAGTCTCTCCATCATATTTAAACGTTGGCATAACTTCGACCCACTTAGTGAAGTAGTCGACAACTAGAATGATATAGCGGTGCCCCCTTGCTGATGGGGGGTTGCAAGTAGTGTAATCAATCCCCCACTTAGTGAAGGGACCAACTGTGATGATAGGAAACATAGGAGTGGGATCTGCCCTCAATTTCCGAGAGAATATTTTTCACGAATGGAACTTCTTGACCGATTCGATACAATCTTTGATAAGTGTCGGCCATAAGTAACCTGCTCGTAGAATATTTTGGGTTGTTTCCAACCCAGATAAATGACCGCCACAAGCTCCATTATGGAAATTGTTGAGCATGATGATGTCCTCCTCATGTGTGAGACATCGACGTAAGATGCAATCTACACCTCTCAGATACAATGTATCATCGAGTATGAGATAATTCTTAGCCTAATGGCATATCCGCCAACGCTCGTCACAAGAAGCAGAGGCGGGGCACTTCAAATTCTGGAGATAGATAAGTATATCTCCGTACCAGGGATTTGAAGATGTAATCTAAAACTATCTCCCTGGATAGGCGATTCCTCAGGCACAACGTCACCTAACTCAACCGAAAGTTCTGAAATAAGCTCTGCAAAGACCAATGACTTTTTGGACTTTGGTGAAACAAAGTCTAAGTCAAATTCTTGGAGGATGACTATTCATCTACTGATTTTTCCACCTATAACTCATCGTGTCAACATGTGCTGGAATGGATTCACGACAACAATGATGGTGGTCTTGCGAAACAAAACATAGTGACAAAACTGTTGAACAACATGATCTACTGCCAACGCAAGTTTTTCGATATGAGAATAATTGAGTTCCGGTCCTATGAGGCCTCAACTTAGGTAATAGATCACGTATTCTAAGAACAAATCATATTCCTAAACTAAAACCATGCCAATGGTTGACTCTGTTGCAGCCATATATAATAAGAAATCTTTGTTATAGTTAGGTGGTCGTAGCAGAGGTGCGGTTGTGAGGGCGTGTTTTAATGCGTCGAAAGAGCATTGAACAACTTCGTCCTAGAAAAAAGGAATGTCTTTCTTTAGTAAACGCATAAATCCCTTGGTGATTTCGGCATAGTTGGCGATGAAGCGTCGTAAGAAGTTCGCCTCGCCTTGTAGACTCTGAAGTTGTAGGATTGTGCGTGGGGGGGGAAATTGGATTATTGCCTCCACCTTAAGAGGATCGACCATGATCCCTGTTGTTGATACGATGAAACCTAACAAACGTCCTGATGTTACACAGAAGCTGCACTTGCTTGGATTCAAGCGAATCTTAAAGTAGCGACAGCGTTCGAAGATTAGTCTAAGGTGTATGGGATGATCCGCTCTCTTGCGAGAGCGTGATGATAAATCATCTAGATAGGCCTCGACTATATGCTTGAGGTCATGAAAAGAAAAAGACATGGCCCGCTGGAATGTGGCTCCAACATTTTTAAGTCCAAAAGGCATCTTACGATATGCGAATGTACCCCACAAACAAATAAATGCCATTTTATGTTGGTCTTTGGGTTTTATTTGGATTTGATTATATCTTGAAAAACCATCCATGAAAGAAAAGGCTTCACAACCGGCACATTCATCAATGATCTGGTCAATGAATGGTGTTGGAAAATTATCTTTGGGACATTCCTTGCTTAAATCATGGAAATCGATACATACACGAATCGTGCCTTGTTTTTTATTGACTGACACAAGATTTGACACCCATTGAGTCAAATGGATAGGATCAATAAAACCCGCCTTTAGCAATTTCTCAACCTTAATATTGATGGCTGCTGCTTTCTTAGGATTGAATGAATGACTTTTTTGTCGAAGAAGCTTGGCATCAGGATACGTTGTGATTTCATGTTCAACTATTTTTGGATTGATACCTGGAATTTCCTCATAAGACCAGGAAAAAAAATCACAGAATTCTTTGAAAAGATCCGTGTAAATTTGAATCTCTTCGAGGGAGCAATCCACTCTGACAAAGACATTCTCCACGATGCCATGATTTCGAGAGATGTTGATGGGTATAGTTTCAGCGATAGTCACCATATTTCCCTCAGCATAAATTTCCTATGTAGCTAAGAGATTAATAGGACACAACTGATCTCCCGTTATGGTAATGGTGAATTCTCCTGCTTTGATTTGGCTTAACTCTGGGAGAAAATATGA
Organism: Picea glauca; assembly: GCA_000966675.3. Lineage (NCBI taxonomy): Eukaryota > Viridiplantae > Streptophyta > Pinopsida > Pinales > Pinaceae > Picea > Picea glauca. The sequence goes on from JZKD02S1630607.1 coordinate 1,246,056, forward strand.
TTTGTGATGAATATCTTCCCAAGGTTTGTCCAGACTAGTCATTGCTTCGATTACTACTTCATCAGAAGGCAATACTAGGTCTAACGAATCGATGTTAGCGAGAGAACCCTGAGCCCAAACAGGCTCTAGAAGTGGATCTAACTCTTGTGCAGGAGTCGGATCAGGGTTAGTGGAAGCTTGCTGGACTAAAGAGTATGCTACCTCAGTGGAAGACAAGGGCATGGACATGCCTGGGGGCCCTGTCTCATCCATCATGGTTGACGGGGAAGGAAGAATCCAAGGATCCTCAAAGTAAGTCATGCGGAACGATGAAACTTGAAAAATCTCAACCTTATGGTGATTATATATAAATTTGATATCAAAGGTACCCATCAAGGATGGGCACAAACCAACTTCTACGTTAATGACACCTGGTTAAGGATTATCAATCATCGGGACCGTGGATGCCCCCAAAGCTAGGTCAGGTCTGGAGAAAGACAATCGATCGATGGTCACTATCCAGCCCTTGTGTGGAAACAACAAGACTCAGAAAACTGTAGTAACCATAGCTTGCATAGCATAAGTCCAACTCCGTCCTAACAAGAGGTTATAGTCGAGGGTAGCATCGACTACCTCTACTTCGACACACACAGTTTTACCTCCTAATTGCATAGGGAAAGAAGGAACGATGCCATGTGGTCCGAATGAATAACCATCGAAAGCAGTGAGGAGAGTAGGTGATGCAGACAAAATAGGCTGGCTAATGGCCTTCCAACATGCTAATGACATAACGCATGTCGAGGCACCCTCGTCAACCACCATGCGGAAGATATTCCGAGTAAAAGCTTTCGTTGGATGAGCCACTACTATCTGAAATGCTACGTGGTAAGGAAGACGAGGTTTTAAGTCGGATGTATCTAACATTATGGTGCCTAGATTACAAGTCTCAGTAGAGCCCAAAGTGGTTAACAAGGCTTTCCTATTAGTAGGATAGCTTTGGAGGACCTCCAAAGCAGACATCGCACAAGGGGTTTGTGATAAATTTTCCACCACAGAGTAATTTTGGGCAGCCCTTGCGTTTGGGTTGTGAGAATATTTTTTAAATGCACCCTTTGGAATGCGTGTCATTGTTTCTCCCAATGTCTTCTCAATCTGTAGAGGAAGAGATGGGAGATCAACTTCTTTACCCTTCTTAGAAGTGCTTGGTTTACTATAATCGTGCACTCTAGTTGATATGAATGCATCACCCCTAACCATATATATATTCACGGATGAGGGATTGTTTGGAGGTGGGAAGGTTTCTTGGTTGCCCCCCTCTGTTCTTGTAGAGTCTTGAGTGAGATTTTGCCCATGTTGAAAGGGATTTGTCAACACTACTTGTTGTTGTTGTGTGACAAACTTTTGGGCCTCTGTAAGTCGAGGACAAATATGGGTCAGGTGGTCTTCCATGCACAAGTTGCATGGATACCTCACCGTCCATTTTTCTTGTTGGCCCCACCAGCATTATCAGTGGGTTGTTTATCGCCCTTACCCTTCTTTCATTGTTTTTTCTTCCCTTCAGAATGCTGGGTGGCCTTTGGGTTAGTCGAATGCACGGTGTGTACTTCCAATGTTTGGGTAGGGGGAGCAGCCAAAGTAGTAGTTTGGTTGGCCACTATGTGTTGTATGGATAACTGTTGCAACTGCTTTGTCAATTTCTTAGCGGGCTTGGTTTATGTTGAACCAACAATACCATCGGCATGTGGTCCAGCTCTCTGTCTAGTTTTATCCAGTATCGAACGTGGCGCATTTGGCAAGATGTTGTATAATAAACCAGACTAAGAATAGATGATATCAAAATGTTGAGCCCTCATGATGGCATCTTCTTCAGAGAAAACTCCGAATGTCGCGACGTCTTTGGATAACTATGGGACCAAAGACTTAAGGAACCACTCAAGCAAGAATGTTGGTGGGACTGGTACCTTGATTAAACTCTTCCAGCGTCTCCACTCTCGGATATGATCAGAGATATGGTCCACTGTTGTCTGTTTGAAATTGGTGAGAAGCTCTGTGCCAGCATCGTATCTCATAGGTAGCTAGAAAGGGTTAAAGAAGGCCATCGATAGTTCACCAAAAGAAGAGTATCTTGAGTGATCGAGCTTGATGTACCATTTCGCGACATTCCTAATGAGAGTACATTGAAACAATCACAATTGTACGGAGTCATATTTCAATGAGTTAGATGAGCACCAAATATGAAAGGTAGTCACATGATCACCTGGATCTTCATTAGGCTTGGCCTCGAACTTTGGAATGTCCGAAGGTAAATTCATTGGCATAGGAGGCCAACGTGGATTGTGACAAATAGGATCATTCAATAACCTTGTCAAATCTAGCAATTGTAAAGTCGCCAGGAATGGTAGTTTGGGTTGTTGTTGATAACCTGGGAAAAAGGGTCCTGGAGTTTGACTGGCACTAGGTTGCCAAGAAAATTTTGGCTGCTGGTCCGGATTCTGGTAGAAACCATGGCCCTGACCAGTGTAAGGATTTTGCATCTGTGTAGACATCATCGGCTGATTTCCCAAAAAGGACATAGAGTGTTGGGCATGCATTGTATTCAAAGGACTTTGGGAAGAATTACCCCATGCCGATCCCGTGGGGAGAGGCATAGTAGTCTATCCAAGGTTCCATTGACTATGGAAATAATTACCCCAGAATGACATTCTGGAGGAGGGAACGAATCCTTGTCCTGAATTCCAAGGTCCTGATATGTGTGCCCCCTGTGCAAGAATAGTACCCTACACAGGAGTAGACTATCCAAAAATGGGGTTTCCCCCAGTCAAGAAAGAGGTTGACGAGAATGTGTTGTTACCAAATGTTCTGTTCCAAGAAAATGGTATCGAACCTACCGACATACTGTGCGAAGGTGGTCCTTGACTCCATGCTCCAAATAAACTATTATGTGTAGGTTTCCTAGTGGATTGCTAATGCGAACCACCGAGCAAAGGGGACGAAGGAGGGATATGACCTCCTGTGTAAGGAAAAGCATTAAAAGGGACAGGAGTTCCCCCAAAGTGATCTTGCAGAGGAGCGCTAGAGCTCCCTAACCCCAGACCCAAAGTCTGTAAAGTGGAGTAGGTTAATACAGAACTTGTACCTGAACTAGGCATACCGTATGAGAATGGAGGGCCTGTCGCGCTAGGTGTGAAGGGGGTTGTGCCATCGCAATAGATGGGTTCGGTCCACTGTGTGACATAGTTGCGGCCGATAACATGGTGGCTCGAACTGACGACGGTAGGTTAGGATATGACACTCTTGTGGTGACAACCATGGTGGGAATTGAAGAAGTTCCAGAAGAAGTAACAACATTTGTTTCCATTGCTGTGTGAGGCATTGTCTGGCGTTCGTGAAATTGGATTGGTACAATAAATGGTGCCAAGATATTAGTGGTTGGGGTTTCAACCAAGACAAGAGTGTTTGCTTCAAGGTCCTAAATGGTCGATTCCTCCAGGGGTCTTTCAGGCACAATGGTTTGTAACCCGATCGCTTCAAAATACCCTTGTTGGTCTAGCTTCCGCCTTAATGGTGGCGGGGGTGTCTCTAATGTAACCGTCGGTAGGCCAAGAATCCTTCGTGATCAACAAAGCTCAGGATCCTCCACTATGTGAGAAGATCCAAGACACTCTAAGGTAGTCTAAACATTCAAAAGTAACACACACTAAATAACAAGTCCCTAAGAGATAAGACAAACAATCACTAAATTATTTGGAAGAACAGTTACAACAACCAACACTAGAGAAACTTACCGGTGCAAGTGAAACTCGAACATGGAAGCACCCTCTGGGTATACTCTACAAAGAGTGGCCTAATGTATGTCTTAGGTACCATGGTATACCCCCGCAGTGACCTGTGTATGTCCCTAAAAATATTGGCAACTAGGTTGCCAACATGCGAATAGTCACCAGGCAGGTACAGTCGAAAGTCGGGTAGACCACAATGAGCAGGGTATCGAGACCAAAACCTGTCAAGGGTATCGAGAGAAAATGGTCTGGAAGACAATTGAGGACCTTGAACAGATTCGATACCCATGAAGCCCTGTGGAAAATGAAAACGACAGAATCCCAAAACAGGCCCTCTATATGTGTTCTCCACTACGATTGGTCCGGCTTTGGAGGGGTTATCTCCGCTACCTTTTTGCACGCGACCTCATGCTTATCCCCTATGTTAGAGGGGGGTCCCAGATAAATTCCTCGAAATTGGACATAGACACTCCCTATCTCAAACTCCAATGTTTGGTTTTGAATGGCCTTGAAGAGTTTACTCTCCAACCTAATCCAAGGCCCTAGTCCCGAACTAGTTTGTGAACCCTACAAACATAAAAGTCTAGTAGATTTTAAAATTAGCGTTGCTTTTATGGATTTGTCTTACGTCATAGGGTATGAGGGTGAAACTGATGATGTGTAAAAGATGAAGGCAAAAAATGAATAAAAAATTTGGAAACAAAACTTTTACTAAATGAAAAATTTCAACAACTTTTCACAAAGAAAGATTTTTATTTTTTCTAAGATTTTGGACATCAAACTCAAAGGAATTTCACTCGACTGTGAGCTACTTATGATTTAAGTGAACTGCAAAAAATTATGAAATAAAAGACTTCTCCCTAGTTAATGATGCAGAAACACACTCTTCAACCAAAGAAGAAAACATAAAGAGATTTTATTTATTTATTTAAGTTCTAGTAAAACAAGAAAGGGAAAATACCAACAAGGAAAAAACCAAGAAAAACAATTATGGCTTAAAGTGCAGATCGCAAAGAATCAGATTAAAGAATCATACAATGGCAATTGTAAAAACAATGACTCTCACGCTTGTCTAAAAACCATAAGAAAACAAAAATTTTATTTTTTTATTTTTCTGGCAACGTTTTAAATGAGAAAAAGCAAACTAAGGCTAAAAATAATCCTAAGCTACTGACTATTCAAACATAGATTCAAAAACCTGAGAGGAATACTTCTTATCAAAGGAGGGGATGACTGCCCCACCTTGAACAAAAAGTAGCTTGTACAAGCACGTGATTGTCACTCAAACAGAACGCATTCGAATGCATGCTGAATAGCAACATAGGGTGTGTACATGCGGGATGACCTTGTACAGGCCACATGTATATCTAAAATCTAAGAAAAAAATATGAAAACAGAAAGACCAGACAAGGAAGAGACCTCTGGTATTGATAACCAGGATCCCTTGAAGGCTTGGATACTTTTTCTAATAGAAAAATAAATAATGAGAGGAAAAATAATAAGGCAAAAAACAATCTGAGATAGGATTGTTAGCAAACAAGACTCAGACATAATTCCAGAAAACCCCTTGAGAATGTGTGATTCTGGCAGGGAAGATGAGGAATACCTCTGAGGTTCTCTGAACTCTTACACGCTACTACTATCTCTACAAATAGCGTTTACACGCGGGTTGTAAGAATATAGGGCGCGGGTACATGCATGCAGGCCTTCTGTAGGCCGAGTGTACCTCTATGTGTGTCGAAAAGCACAGTCAAGAAAAATTCAGGGAAAGATGGTATGGAAAACCAGACTCCCTTCTAGCTCAGACCTTACAGAAATGAAAAGAAAAGATAGGAAAGAAAAAAACTAGTCTTTAACCTACCAAAAAACTTAAATAAAAAATTCCAGGAACCCTAAAGAGTATTCTCCCCAGTACGGTCGCCAGTTCTATAATCGGGAAAAACACCCTACAGACTAGAAAATAGAGTTCAAACTTTGCATGCAGATTTGACCGAATAGAAATTACTTTCTACCTACATCCCTAGATTTAAATCCCCTTTTCTCAGTAAATGCATGGAAAGATCCACCTACCTTGTTACTAGCATTTGATGTCGATCCTCCATTGTGCATGATTACTTATTCGCAATGCTCCTTCCAAAGATGACCTGCAGTCAAGACAAACAACAACTATGCATGCATGATACTTCTACACTAACGGGTTGGAAATCAAACATAAACTAATCAAACCATAGAAACTTCATGAATTGGGACGGGGAAAGCATTCTCTTTATTACTTAAAATAAGTCAACTTGCAAAATTTGAGACTGACCACTGCTCCTTGAACCTGATCCTGGGTTCCTCTTCTTCTGTCCTTCAACTACTTTGCTTTAAATTTCATTTGGCATTAGGAAAGGCTAAAGGGTTGGGACAATGGAATACATAAATGGGCAGAGTTTCTTTGCTATAATTTTTCCTCCTCCAAATGGTACCCCTACCCCTTCTTTTATAGGCTAGAAGGAGCTAGGTTTTTGGACGAACCCTTGGCCATGCATGGCCAGGAGTTTCAGTTAACTCACCCATAGCTTTTTGTTCCGTCGGCAACTTTCCTTTTTTCGTTCTTTTGTAGGTACACGTGGGTTGTTGTGAGTTAGCTAGTGTGTACACGCGTGCAGTAATAGATTAGGGTGTGTGGTCCTTTACACAAGAGGATTTTCAAAGAGTTGTTCAATAGAGTTTTGGAAAAGAAGGGATATGAGCTGGCCTGATGCCAGGTAAGCATGTGTGGTGCAATTTAGGGTTATAACACCAGAACCCTTTGCATTGAAAGTCCCGAAGTCGCGAAACGTGGTGTGCCTTTGGTGTGATATTTCAGCATTTCGGTTTTTTGGAATTTGGGAAGTAGAGGAGGCAGTGACTTCAGAATCGAGGGTTTCAAACTCCCGGGTCACGAAATCCCGAAGAGGGAAAGGAAAAATTATCGAAAAGTCGAGGGGCAATAGCCGTTGGCACCAATCGAGTTTCGGGGTTTCAGGACTCAAGAGGTAGAGTTGCATGGTCAACACAACTCCTGAAATCGTGAAAAGGGAAACACCAGAAAGGTGGGTCCGAAGTCTCAGTCAGAAGGTATGTGCGAAAGAAGTAAAAGGAGGGGTCAAGCTTCGGCAAAAATCCAGAAAGGCCATCGATCTCACATTCCTTGGGATGTTGAGCCCATTTTGGCATTCCATCATTTCAGAGTTCGGGGAATCATAAGGGAAGAGGAAAGGCTACTGGTTGTTCTCTCAAAGCCCCAAAAGATGAAACTCATGTGTTTTTCGTGTTAGAAGAGTCAACCCTCATTGACGTTTCGCATTTCGACATTTTCCAAGAGCTGTGGAAATACATCGGGACTCTCCAAATCCCGAAACCCAAAGTCCTTTATGGCTTAAACAAAGGGTTTGATTAACCCTGGGCGTGGTTTTAGTGAAGATTCTGAGTGGATCTCAGCCTGAGGGCAAGGGGTCTGCGTCAAAGTTGTATCAGAGCCTAGAACAAATTCTTTGCTTTCTGTAGTAGAGAGAAGGGAGAAAATTTTACATCCATGCCACCAAGAAGAAGAGACAGGCAAATACCTTATCCAGTAGAGGAAAGAGAAATGTCGTGAAGAAGAGACAGTCAAATACCTGATCCAGCAAGGGAAAGAGAGATGCGTGAATTACATGCTAGGCTTGATGCTATGGAGATAAAACAAAGGTGCACAGTTGACACTGGAGATATCAGCGAGGATGAAAGTGAAAATGAAGCCGGAAACAAAGAGTTTGCAGTCGAAGATGCTGCAGAAGAATGCATATTCAGGGTTGTTGCAAGGATAGGTGCTAGAGCAAAAATGGACATTCCAGTGTATGAGGGGAACTTGGATGTTGAAGAGATTCTAGACTAGATTAGAGCTCTAGACAAATACTTTGAATACAAGGATGTCGAGGAAGATAAGAAAGTCAAACATGTTTTTACTAGACTTAAAGGGCATGAAACACTATGGTGGGATGAACTGCAGGCTGATAGACACTGCAAGGGAAAGCAACAAATGAAAAGCTGGGATATAATGGTTGCAAAGATGAAATACAAATTTATACCCAAGGATTATCAAATCACTCTATTTCAGAGGATGCAAAATTTGAGACAGAAGATGATGTCAGTGAAGGAATACACTGAAGCATTCTACAAGATAAACATCAGAGAAGGTCATCGGGAAAGCGATGATGAAAAGGTTTCCAAGTACATGAATGGTCTACGATATGAAATTCAATATGAGATGAGCATGATGACCATTTGAAATGTAGAAGACGCTTATCAGATAGCTCTAAAAGATGAAGAGAAGTTGAGATGGAATCAAGGTCAAAGAGGTCGAGGTAGAAGTCAAGTCCGAGGAAAAACAATTGCCCAAGACATAACTCAGAGACCTAAAGAAGAGGGAAAGAAACCTCAAACTCAACCTAAGAGAGGAGGAAGGTCACAGGGAAGGAAATATGCTGATATAAATACTTTTCCTCAAGCCAGAGGAAGAGGAAGAGGTAGAGGAGATGAAGTGAAATTCTTCATCTGTGGAAAAATCGGACATAAATCCTATGAGTGTCTAGATAGGAAGAAAGATGGTGGTGAAACTCACATTGCCAAAGCTCAAGGATGGAATGTTGAGGTATAAGATGCTGAGGGAAGAATATCTTTGATGATGAGGAAATTTCTCTTGAAGCCAGAGAAGGAAGCAGAGAACCCAACCCAAAGAAACAGTTTGTTTCAGACTGCTTGGAAAACTAAGGATAGGGTATGCAAGGTCATAGTGGACAGCGGTATCACATACAATCTCCTATCTATAGGGATGGTAGAAAATATAGAGCTAGAGACTTTTGTACATCCAAGCCCATATAGAGTTTCATGGCTACAAAAAGGAAATCAGGTAAATGTCACTAAACAATGTTTAGTTGAATTTAAAATAGGAGGATATAAAGATTAAATATTATGTGATGTCATTCCCATGGATGTTTGTCATCTATTGTTGGGTAGACCATGGCAATATGACAAAAATGTAGTTCATGATGGGAGAAAGAACACATACACCTTGGAGAAAAATGGTAGGACTCACACGTTGCTACCAATTAAGGATAAAGAGGTGAAAATAGAAATGAGAAACAATGTACTTGTCATCAGTGGGAAGGAACTTCTTGATGAGGTTAAGAAGAAGGAAGACACGCAATTTATTGTGTTCGGGAATCCCAAAATTGTTTTGACCAGTATGAGGATAGATGATTTACCAGAAGAAATCCAGGAGTTGCTGGGAGAGTTTGCTGATATAGTAGTGGATGAACTACCTTGTTCGTTGCCACCTATCAGGAGTATAAGTCATCATATTGATCTTATACATGGAACCAGCTTACCGAACAAAGTGGCGTATAGGTTGATGCCATAGGAAAATGAATAAGTTAAGAGACAGATCCAGGACTTAATGGACAAAGGATTGATTCGAGAAAGCTTGAGTCCATGCGCTGTTCCGACAGTGCTCAGCCCAAAGAAATATGGAGGTTGGAGAATGTGTATAGACTCAAGGGAAATCAATAATATTACCATCAGATATAGATTTCCATTGCCAAGGATGGATGACTTGATGGATTGCTTGAGTGGGGCATGATTTTTTTCAAATATTGATTTGAAAAGTGGATATCATCAAATTCGAATGAGAGAAGGTGATGAATGGAAGACAACATTCAAGATCAATGAGGGGTTGTATGAATGGCTTGTCATGCTATTTGGATTAACGAATGCACCTAGTACTTTCATGAGGTTGATGAACAAAGTCCTGAAGGATTTCATAGGGAAATTCGTTATTGTATATTTTGATGATATATTAATTTTCAGCAAGACAGAAGCAAAACACTTAAATCATTTAGTTGCAGTAATGAGAAGGTTAGAGTAAGAGAAATCGCTGATTAATATGAAGAAATCATCATTTATGAGGACATAACTCATTTATTTGGGTTTTGTTATCTCTGCAAATGAACTGAAAATGGATCCGGAAAATATAAAGGCGATTAAGGATTGGCCATCACCGAAGAGCGTGTTTGAAGTTCGAAGATTCCATGGTTTGTCTAGCTTCTACAAGAAATTCATCCGAAATTTCAGTGGAATTAGCGCACCGATGACGGATATGGTGAAGAAGAGACATAAATATTTTCATTGGATAGAGGAAGTAGAGAAGAGTTTCAATTTGCTGAAGAAGAAGATCACAGAGCAACCAATTCTGGTTTTGCCATATTTTAGCAAGACATTCCAGGTCAGGTGTGATGTGAGTGGATTTGCAATTGGAGAGGTCTTGAGCCAATATGATAGGTCGGTAGAATATTTCAGTGAAAAATGGAATGAAGTGAAGATTAAGTACTCCACATATGACAAGGAATTCTATGTCATCATACAAGCATTGAAGAAATGGAGACACCATTTGGTTCCCAAGGAGTTTGTTTTGTACAACGATAATCACACTTTACAATTTGTGACTTGATAGGAGAAGTTGAACCAAAAACATGCTAAATGGGTTGAATACATGAAAATATTTACTTTTGTGATCAAGCATATTTCTAGAACTGCTAACAAAGTTGTTGATGCTTTGAGTAGGAAATGTTTTCTTATGCAGGAATTCAGAGTCAAGACTTTGTGTTTTGATAACCTCAAAGAAATGTACAGGAATGACCTAGATTTTAAAGAGGCATATGAAACATATGAGAATCCAATTCTCAGGGACAGAAGCCAATGGAATGAATACATGATCCAGGATGGATTATTGTTCAGGGGAAATCAACTATGTATTCCAAAATGCTCCATGAGGGAGAATCTGCTGAAGGAAAGACATAGTGGAGGATTGGCTAGACATTTCGGTCATGACAAGACATTCTCAAAGTTGAATGGCTCATATTTTTGGCCAGGGATGAGGACAAAGGTCAAGAAATTTGTGGATAGGTGCAGAATTTGCCAGCACACGAAAGGAAACAGATAGAATACAAGGTTATACCAACCATTGCCCATACTTGAAAGGCCATGGGACGTAGTGAACATGGATTTTGTATTGGGACTACCAAGGACACAGAGAGGACATGATTCAATCTTTTTGGTAGTTGACAGATTTTCAAAGATGGCACATTTCATACCATGCCAGAAAACCAGTGACACAACTCATATTGTGAACCTATTTTTCAAGGAAGTCGTCATACTTCACAGCTTGCCAAAGAGTATCATTTCTGATCAAGATACCAAGTTCATAGGGCATTTCTGGAGGACCTTATGGAAGAAGTTGGGGCAATTTTTTCTTTTATCTCAGCATATCATCCTTAGATGGATGGACAGACAGTGATCGTAAACATAGGCTTGAGAGATTTGTTAAAGAGCTTAGTGATTGAACACCACAGTCAGCGGGATCACATTCTTCCACAGGCAGAATTCGCTTATAATGATTCACTTAATAGAAGCACAGGGAAGAGTCCATTCCATATTGTATATTGAATGCAGCCAAGGGGAGTTTCTGAATTGAGAGATTCAAAACAAAATGAATTCAGGAGTGCTAATGCAGAGGAATTTGTAGAAGGAATGAAGGAGCTTCATAGCCAAATTAAGGAGCGATTGCAGATTTCAAGTCAAGAATACAAGAAAAGAGCAGATTAACATAGGCGAGAACTTCAATTTGGAGTTGGTGATCTGATTCTTGCACATCTGAGGAAGGAAAGGTTCCCAAGGGGAACGTATAACAAATTGAAGATGAAAAAGATGGACCATGCAAGGTCATAAGGAAATTTGGGGCAAACACATATGAGATTGAATTACCCGATGGCGTCAGAATCTCACCGATATTCAATGTCACTGATTTGCACCCTTACAGAGCTGAAGAAGCAGGAGCAGAAGATGAGCAGAAAGAAATTCAATGGACAAAACAAATTCCTGTAGCTGTAGAGCCACAGATGGAAAGCATAATTGACAAAAGGATTAGCAAAAAGACCAGGAGAAAAGAGTATTTTGAATACTTGGTCAAATGGAAGGGACACCCAATTGAAGATGTCAGTTGGGAGGATGAAGCAACAATTCATGAGCATGGATAGACCATGGAAGAGCTCATGAAAATGAGTTCATAAAAATTTTCAAGCGAGGGAGTATGATGCACGAGCATCATACAAAGCCAAAGCACGTGCCTAGCCAAAGGAACAACTGGACGCGCAGATGAAAAAAAAAGGGGCACATTTTATTGAAAATGTTTTGAATTTTGAAAATTAAAGCATTAATGTAATAGATGGGGGAAGCGTACCTACATTTATATCTTAGATGTTGTAAAAATATCTTGAGTGTTGCTCTCATATGTAGAATGTAAAGGCATTTATACGTAATTAATGAAAGTAGGTATATTTGAATTCATAGATTGGACAGTTTAGAAGTGTAGGAGGGAAAACGGATATAGACACCCTCACCCTTGTATCATAGTAACAATAGATGATTATTTCAGAATTGATAATATGTAGAGTTGTAGCAGAGAGCTGTAGAGAAGAACCCATGTACAGGAGCACTTGAGTTAATATATGAAGCTTTGACTCAACTTTCATGGTGTTATGATGCTTATTGTTTACATTTGTTGAATGGTATGTTTACAGTTGATTTGTTTCTTTGTTATGCATTTGTTTTCAGTGCTATTTTATGTGTATGATTTCATGTTGAGTGTATGAAGTCTGAGAGAGGAGAAGAATGAGTTTCAATTGTTTCTCTTCCTGAGAATTCCTGCAAGGAGTGTAGTGAACGTTTGCAAGGTGTGTGTTGACGACGGTCTGAGTTTCATCTCAGAAAGCTCAGGAGAGATACCATTGTTCTCATACCAGCTGAAGTGCAGGTGAAGAACAAATCTGTGAAAGGCGTGCGCAAGCCAATTGAAGCCTTGGATTTTATAAATCTAGAAGGAAGATTGAGAGGACCACTGTTGCAAAGAGTGCATAGGGTCAGAAACCTCAAATAACCAAAGGTTATTTGAAATTTTGCTGCAAGGAGTGTGAGCAGGGATCTTTTAGGAGGCTTGAGTTTGCAAGTGGAAGCCAGGAAGGATAACACCTTTGAAGTGCTCAAGGGGATATAAAGATTGAAATTGACTCATAGAAGTTAAGTTTAGGAGGGAGAACACCAAGTCATTTGGATAGGGGTCATTGAAGAGTGCATATGGCGGTTAGAATTATCCATGGAGAAATCATGAAGTCGTGAGGACTATAGGATCCAGAGGAGCTGTAAGGTGGTTAGAAGTTGGATGAATCTACCCCCCTGACATCAAGTCTCAATGTGGACCGTTGATCGTGGTCTGTTTGGGCCATCATATCATTTCAGGGATTCGAGATCCATAAGTTTGGAGTGCAGGCCAAAATCCTTTATCACTCAAATTCCTAGATTGCGAAAGGGATTAACAGGTGTGCAATTTCAAAATTTCGGTGATTCGGGGTTCGGCATACCGGGAATCCTGATGAAAAGAAACCAGAACCCTTTGCATTGAATGTCCCAAAGTCACGAAATGCGGTGTGCCTTTGGTGTCAGATTTTGGCATTTCGGTTTTCTGGAATTCGAGAAGTAGAGGAGGCAGTGACTTTGAAATCTAGAGTTTCAAACTCTTGGTTCGTGAAATCCTGAAGAGGGAAAGGAAAAATTCTCAAAAAGTCAAGGGGCAATAGCCGTTGGCACCAATCGGGTTTCAGGCTTTCGGGACTCAAGAGGTAGAGTTGCATGGTCAAAGAATCTCCCGAAATTGTGAAAAAGGAAACATCGAATAGGTGGCTCCCAAGTCTCAGTCAGAAGGTATGTGCGACAGAAGTAAAAGGAGGGGTCAAGCTTCGACAAAAATCTCGAAAGGCCATCGATCTCGCATTCCTTGGGACGTTGAGCCCATTTCGGCATTCTGACATTTCAAAGTTCAGGGAATCATAAGGGAAGAGGAACGACTATTGGCTGTTCGCTCAAAGCCCTGAAAGCCAAAACTCATGTGCTTTTCACGTTGGAGGATTCAACCCTTGTTGACATTTCACATTTGGACATTTGCCAAGCGCTGTGGAAATACATCGGGACTCTCCAACTCACGAAACCAAAAGTTCCTTGTGGCTTAAACAAAGGGTTTGATTAAACCTGGGCATGGTTTTAGTGAATATCCTGAGTGGATCTTGGCCCGAGGGTAGGGGGTCTACGTCATCTCTCCTCCTTCGATTTATCAACCCCACAAGATTTGAGTTGTGACAATAAATCCTTGAATTTTGTAAAGAAATCTTGGATACTGTCGAAGATTTTTGGGTCCAATGTGAGAAGATCCACCTCCATCATGTGTCCCTCATCTCATATTGTTTTCCAAAGAGCCCTTCCAAGGTGCTACAGGCTTCATTGGGAGTCTTACAGGAAGATATATGAAAAAGGAGATCGATAGAAATAAGACTGCAAATTGTTTCAAGTGCCTCATCCATGTGTTTCAAGTACTTGGATTTTTCTATGGATTATGTCATTTTTGTATCTGTATTGAAGGTTAACCTGTACAACCTTCTGGTTCATATATGTATGGCTATTTTCTCCTTCCATGCAAAATAGTTGTAAGGTGTAAGAATGAATTCTTTTTGGAAATCCATCTTTCCACTGTCTTCAATCTTTTGTACCTGCAAAACATTTTGGTGTATCTTTTTCTTAGTAGTCCGTCGGCTATGATTCCATGTAAATGTGTTGAATATACACAGAATATATCTATCTAAACAATAATACAAACATTTACAGATATAATTGGAAAACGATGAAGAAGGAGAGAAAGAATGAAATAATTCTATTTAACCGTTATAAATAATGAATAATTTACACATGATATACTCTGTATAACTCAATGAGTGCACACTGGAGGAGAACTAATGTGCCATAGTGGTGGTATAGAGTGATCTGGACACACACCAACATTTACTGAAGTGAATTTCCACCTAGTTAGTCACTCAGGTAATTACGAGAGTGAACTCCCACCTAGTTGAGTTAACTAGTCAACTAGTCTTCAATTAACTGACTCAACAAAGAGTAGTGAGGAGTTAACTCAGGAAATCAAGGTTAATGCAACATTTTGGTGATGATCCCAAGGAAAGTGTGCATTAGCTGGTAATGATCCCAATGTTGCATGGTGACAAAACTGATGCAACATCTAAATTCAACTCAACTAGTGAAACTGAAGTGTCAACTGAAAGAGAATATTCTCCAGGTGGAATATTCTCCCCTAAAATATAGGAGACTGGAAAATGACTAATTATGACCAATAAACAAGGAAAAAGATTATGAAAAAGAAATACTAGGTGTGTGTGAAGTAACTCCAACAATTAGGTGATTGTGAACAACTTGCAAATATTGTTCCTAAAAAAGAATACTCTGTAGTTATTGTAGATATCCCTCATGGTTATAATATCCAAAAAATTAGATATGATACTGAGCCTTATATTGACCAAGATTTCAATAAAGTGGTTATGTGATTTAGGGAAGTCACAACATCACGAGTTTGGATATTTCTGGTATTTCATTCAGACACAGAATAAGGATTAGTACAATCAAGCTTCAAGGGAAAAGAAAAGACAAGGATGTAGTTTATTTGGTAATGTATTGAAAGTGTATGTTTAGCAATTAAGATTAGAATTTTTTTTTAATAATTCACAAGTTAATTGAATTTGCACTTATTTATGTTATAGGCACAAGCCTAATATTTAGAGCTCCAATAGAGAATCATTTAAATGTGATTTTGAGAGTATACATCTTGCAACCTTGACAAAACATGATCCTTATAATTCTATTCTTGTCAATGTAAAGGATGGAGAGACTCCTAGTAGTGTATTGGTATACAATGATGTGGTTAGAAATCTAACATATGAGGAAAAGGATTTGAAAGGAGAGATGATTAACATTTATCAAAAGCCACAAGTATTAATTAATTATTTTATAGATGCATTTTCAAATGAAGGAGATTTGGTTTTGGATTTGTTCTTTGGTTCAGGTAAGAATTATGATCTAATATTTATGAAATCATACTTCAATATTATATTATTCTTAATTTATGTCTTTTTACAGTATTTAACTTCATTATTTATTTTGTATTTGGTGATCAGGTACAACATTAGATTGTTGCTTACAAAAAGGAAGGAATTGCATAGCCATTGAAAGTGACCCAATGCAGTGCAGTTTTATTCAACAAAGAATTAATGGTATTCCTGCTCTTCCATACAAAATGAAAGAAGTTGGATTGAGGAAAGTATATTTTAGTGAATCAAAGGTGGAAAAAATGTCAAAGGAACCTCAAGTACCATTAGGAGGAATGATTGGAAAGGATCACTTTGGAGAACTTGTGGATATCAAAGAGCCAATGGAAGAAAAAAATGACACAATGGAATAACAAAATGATATCGAAGAAGATGATAATGTGTCTGTTGAGAATGATGAATTTGGGATATATGATATTGCTGATTAGTTTTAATATGCCATTGAAGATGATGCTCAATTTTGCAAATTGTTTATGACCTATAACTGTAATGTTTTGACTTTCAAATTTTAAAATAAGAATGAAGATGTATCTATTGTTGTTTTGTGATGAATATTTTTATTGTTTTCTTTTTGATTTTATTTGTATGTGAATTGTTGATTTTTCAATAGGCTAGTTTAAGAATGAATTTTAATCCATTTTTATCATTTAACCATAACCATAAATGTTGCAACGATAAACATCACAAGAAGAAGCACCATGCACAAGAACACAAAATGTATCCTGGGAAGCCCTTCTCAACAAGGGAAGAAAACCCATCCAAATCCTTTGCTATATTCTTCAAGATAAATACCTTCACCTCCAAGAAATATCTAGCACACAAGAGGGTGCTTAAACCCTAGAAATCTAGCGCCCAAGAGAGGTGTAGACCTTTTCCCAAAGAAATGTACTTGCTGAAATTACCAAACTCACAAGTATGATATGATTCCACAATGGGGAATCATCCCTTACTTATATTAGACTTTGTCAAATCAACAAAGGCGTCTATTGGCTCAACAGGGCCGACCTCTCTAAGTCACTTTATAATTTATTATTATTATTATTATTATTATTATTATTATTATTATTATTACTACTATTATTATTACTATTATTATTATTGTTATTATTATTACTATTATTATTATTATTATTATTATTATTATTATTATTCACATTAAGGTGGGGCTGACCTATACCCTTTGCCTAACAATTAGGGTTACAGGTAGGTCTAAATATTTAACAACATATAAAAAAGGATCTGATACACCCACTAGTGCTCATCCACTAGGGGCACATCCATAGGGATGTCATAGCTCTGGCTCACTGCATTACACAAAAGAACCAGATCTACACACGTTCACCCATGCTCATCCACAAGAACTTCCACTCTACATATCTTCTTTACCACTACCTCACACAGGAGAATAATATGGATTTTTCTCGTCAACTCTACTACTCAGAGGATGCTAACAAATCATCTTCATTTTTTTTCACATGAAGATGCACCCAGTACTTCGGTATTTCACGCATTCACCTTGTGCTCAGCTGCATGCACACCCAACTCATCAGATCACCTTTTCCACTGGATAGTCATCTGGAGTTTTTCTCACTCTCTGAATGGAGGAGGTCATCTCTATGTTCCTATATCTATCTCAGGCTGGAACCACGTACCCTTCTTAGGGGATTTCTCTCAAGTTTGTAAGTTGAGAAAAAGGCTTCGCATAACTTCAATGATTCACACCTCATAGGATTGTAAGTTGGATAATGTTTCACATAACTACATTCATCAAAACTCCCTCTCAGCTAGTGAGGCATTCTTCATAAAGTTGGGTCTCACACGAATGTACTCTGAATTTTATTTTTGGCTGGAGTCATCAATACTCCCTCTTAAGTAGGAAGCCATTTCTCACCAAGTTGCTCTAGTGAAGAATTCTATAATTTTCTCATGTGTATGAAGGTATTGCAAGTGTATGATTTTCCTCTGCATCATATCTCTGATCTAAGTATATTTCATCTCATCATGTTTCGATCCATCAGAAAATATTGGGTTATCAAGGATATTTACACATGGCTCTTGGTTATCATCATAGGATCCATATCATGGTCAAGTAGATCCATTAGAAGTTGGTGAAGCCACATTGCTTCCCACACTCGATGCCATTTGCTCTGCCTCTGTGGTACTTAAGGTCACATAGTTTTATTTCCCGTTGTATCAGGAAGCCATGGAAAAATTTACAGTAGAGAATCAAATGAATGTTCTCTCCCAGTCCACTATAATTTTGATCAATCTGAATCGACATATCCTGCAAACTCAAGTTCATACTGGAGGTATATCTCGAGCAATATCCAACTGTGTCTCACATATATATCAAAACATGTTTTTTTTTTCTATTGTCTAAGCATATTCACTGCATGGCATGAATCAAGTCTGGTGTTAACCATATACATTAGTGATCCAATCAGTTGTGGATCATTCTCGACTGAATCATCATGAACCTTCTTCTTTAAATCCATAACGACGGATTTTTGTATTCTCTTATACTGAACTTATTTAATATTTTCACTGTGTATTTTCCTTGACTCGGGAAAAATCTTATCGGTCCCCTGCCATACTTCTTGTCCCAAGAAGTAGTGCATCATACTTAGATTCTTCATCTCGAATTCAAAATTCAAGGATTAATTTTATTAAAAAATAAGGCTCTTTGAATAAGTCATCAAAACCAGACTCTCGTCACCAACACTGTTAATGATATAGTTTCCAAATCATGGATGGTAGTATAGATGAAAGTGTATCAGGTTTACTGGAGCAAGTGTCTCATCATAGAAAACTCCCTTTGTTTGTAAGAAATATCTGGCCATAGATTTCATTTTGTTTTTCTTGACACTTCCATCAACTGCATGCTTGATCTTATAAATCCTCTTCGAAGTTATCACAGACTTCCGTTTTGGTCCTTGAATAATATCTTATACACCATTATGTAAGTATATTGGTATTCTTTTGTTATGGCATCTTGCCATACTTGTTCTCCTGTTGCTTCTCTAAGACAAGGAAGCTCAACATCAATGAAGTAGATCATGACTAAAAGATAGCTCAAAAATCTTTTTTTTTCTCGAAATGTTCCTTGAGAGTCTTGTTTTATTCTCTTCCTATAGGTATCCCTTTCTATGTCCCACTGAACATATCAACTAGACCAAATGGATCAATTGGAATAATGTCTGTCTCCCTATGAAATTTTGAAGGGTGAGAAAGGAATTGTCTCACTGTTAATCTCCATTTGAGATTCGTTGGGTTTTGAAAATCTATCTCTTAAGGGAACCAACATTCAATATTGTTATTGTATGATGAACAAATTAAATATGGTTTGGAATCCTGTACCAGGGATAATGGTCCAAATCTTGAGAGCTTTCGTACTAGAAATAATATTCATCATTTATTTGAAAAATGAAATTAACTATAAAATTAGAGATCAAATGATTTACCTAGATGTAGGCATGTCCTTTTAGAAGAAGTAATTCTCCTCTCTCTTCTCTTCACTCTTTTGAGGTGGATGTGGATCAATGTTAGAGATGGAAGCATATTGTCTTCCCTTCTTCCTGGTTGGACAATTTCTTGCAATGTGTCCATACTTGTCACATCTGAAGCACTAAATTTTAGAATCATCTCTTCTTTGATAACCTGGATTGGATGAAGACTTTTCACCCTTAAATGTTTTCCTAAAATTTATTTTAAATTTTCCTCCCTTCTTTGTATGAAGTGCAAGATCATGATTTTCTTCTGAGGAATCTTCCACTCCTCTATTTCTAAGTCTAAGTTCTTCTTGAGTGAAATATATCCATAAACGATCAAAGGTTGGAAGAGATTCTCTTCCACTGATACTCTAAATGAAAGGCTCCCATGATTTTGGAAGATTCTGGAGAGTGGTTAATACAAGATCTCTATCACACAGGATTTCCCCAATGGTCTCTAGCTGTTCTTTAATCTCTGACAACTTCATAAAAGGAGAGTGCAATTGTGTCATCCTTCATGATCTTGGTACTTTGAAGTTGGATATCTAAGTTAAGAGCTCTGAGAGTGTTGTCACTTTCAAACATTTCTTTTAAAATTTTATACATATCATAGGTTGTCCTCAGATTGGAAATACGGGGTAAGAGGTGATCTCTTACTAAATAGATGATTATTTTTCTTTGTTTGGCATCTTCTTCTTTTCTTATATTCTTTTCTAAATTAGTAGCTCTATCTGGTAGAGTTTTAGTTGTTAAATCCAAGATATCATCTTATTCAAGAGTTAATAGGATCTTTGATTTCCAAGGGCTGAATTTGTTTGCTCCGTCAATCCTATCTTCTACTAATGTTTTGTTCTTCATTTGATTTGTTTCTTCGAACACTTGCCGACTGGATTTTGAAAACATAATCATTAGGTTGAATTATAAACCTTGGATTATTTGGTCTTATGACTTCCAATAATCAATTTTGTAGTATCATTGAGATGCTTTCTGATTCAAGAAAATGTTTCTTTAGAAACCCTAGAATTAAGATTCAGCGGGAATTTTCGGTAACCTTGAAACCCTAGGTCCAAAAATAAAAATTTCTCAGAATTTCATTTTGAAAGCTTCTAGAGATGCGTTGGAAGAGTTCATACTCTTATATTTCAAAAGTATCCCCAATGTCCAAGTATTAAGGGTTGAATCATTACTGAGAAGGAGGTCATATAGATTTTCTAGAAACCCTAGGAGGGTCGTATGATTTTGCAGAAGAGGAGAGAGAGTTGATAAAATCTTGTATCTTGTGAAATGGGTTCTTGAAGACCTATGCTATGATACCATGTTTATTTTTCAATAGGATAGGTTAATAATGGATTTTAATCCATTTTTATCATTTAACCATAACCATAAATGTTGCAGCAATCAAGATCACAAGAAGAAGCACCATGCACAAGGACACAAAATGTATCTTGGGAAACCCTTCTCAAGAAGGGAATAAAACCTAGCTAAATTCTTTTCTATATTCTTCAAGAGAAAGAAATTCACCTCTAAGATATATCTAGCACACAAGAGGGTGATTAAACCCTAGAACTCTAGTGCCCAAGAGAGGTGCACACCTTTTTCCAAAGAAGTGTACTTTCTGAAATTACCAAACTCACAAGTATGATATGATTCCACAATGGGGAATCATCCCTTACTTATATTAGACTTTTTCAAAGCAACAAAGGCATCCATTGGCTCAACAGGGCCAACCTCTCTAAGTCACTTTATAATTTATTATAATTATTATAATTATTATTATAATTATAATTATTATTATTATTATTATTATTAACAATATTAATTATCTTTTACATTTATTATTATTAATCACATTAAGGTGGGGCTGACCTGTACCCTTTACATAACAATTAGGGTTATAGGTAGGTCTGACTCTTGAACAACATATATCAATGGATTTGATACCCCCACTAGTGCTCATCCACTAGGGGCACATCCATAGGGATGCCATAGCTCTGGCTCACTCCATTACAAAGAAGAAATAGATCTACACACGTTCACCTATGCTCATCCACAAGAACATCAACTCTACAGATCTTCTTTCCCACTACCTCACACAGGAGAATCATCTAGAGTTTTCTCATCAACTCTGCTACTCAGAGGAGGCTAAAACATCAGCTTCATTTATGTTCACATGATGATGCACCCAACACTTTGGGATTTCAAATGTTCACCTTGTGCTCAACCACAAGCACGTCCAACTCATCAGATCGCCTTTACCACTAGATAATGATATGGAGTTCTTCTCACTCTCTGAATGGAGGAGATCATCTCTACATTCCTAGATCTATCTCATGAAGGAACTATGTACTGTTCTTAGGGGCTTTCTCTCAGGTTTGTAAGCTGAGACAAAGGCTTCAAATAGCTACAATGATCCCCACCTCACAGGTTTGTAAGCTAGAGAATGTCTCACATAGTTGCATTCATCAACATGAATCACTATACATTGGAAAATTTAATTAAATGTTGTCATTTGTTTACTTCAAATGTATAAAAATATGAAAGAAAATGATAATGTTTTATAAATTTTTGACTTTTTTTGTACAATTATGTCCGTAAAAATGCTTTATTTGACATGTTATTTTAAAGGAATAGGTGCCAAAATGTATAGGTTTTTTATTATATATGGCTATAAAATGTATATTGTTTTGCTAAATATTCATAAATAGTTTTATTTAACTACAATTTTTTCTATGTATTGAAGTAAAGGTAAACAATGTGTTAAAAATGGTGTTTTCCACTAAATTTAAAAGTATGAAACAATAAATTTATTAAGGAGACACAATTATATGAAAAATCGTAACTTAAAAAATGAAAATGGTAAAAGTTATTTTTAAGATTGAAAGAAGTGTGGAAAAATAACTAAAAGCATCGTTGAATAAAAACAAAATTTTGGAAAAAATGAAAATAGATGAAAAATAAGCATTTAAAAAAAATGTGGATAGAAAAATTTAAAATATCAAAAAACCACCTAAAAAGGGAGGGGTGGTGCTTCCAGTAGGACCATTTTTTAAAACAGGGTAAAAAATTAGACACCCAAAAAAATGAGAACTATGTAGAGTTCTTGTTAAGTTGGTAACTATGTTAGCCTTTCATTCTCTTCATGCCACATCTACATTGACATAGTCCTCCCACACTTATTCATATCATGTAGCTATATTGGTTCAACATATCCAACACCTCCAACATCAAGTTCATGACAACCCTCAAAAAGCTAAGCATGATAGCCTCTTTAGCAAGGAAAGCAACTCACCAAGGTTCAGATTCAAAAAAATCTTCCCCGGGAATTTGACACAATGGAGACCATTTATTCCTAATAGGGGAAGAATGATCTAGGTGGATATTAGTAGCCACCCACTTATTCCACTGGCTCAAAATACAACTTCCCACCTTGGTAGTTGTTTCTACATTTTTTTAGGTCCCAAACTTTTGGGGCCGTTTTGAGGCCCTAAACGACGTTTTTTGGACGTTTGGGGGCCCAAGCCCTAGCTTGGACCCTAGCTTGGGTCTAGTTGAAATGTGTTCTTCTCGTCTAGACCTTTCCAAAAAGATATCATGAGATCGTATGCAAATGTTAGGCCCTCGGGAAGATGAGGTATCAACTACCCCCATCTAGGCTAGCAAGATTTTTGGTGTTTCAATTTTCAGGGTTAGGGTTTTGGATTTTTTTAATGTTAAAAAGGCCTCTAGAGCCTCATTGTAAATATCCTTTTCTTATGAATGAGTGTATCCATCACATCTCTTCTCAAAGATAATATTCCACCATTCTAGTGAGTTCATTCACTCTGTATTTTTACAGTTTTTGTGCATTTTTGTCATTAATGAAAGTTGTTCATTACTGTATCTCTTTGTTTTTGGAAATGTATCTGTGTATTTACTTATTATATTTCTTCCTTCATTTTGTTCTTAAAATAATTCGAATCAGTGGTATCATAGAAGAATACTCCTTTTTGTTTCTTAGTGCATGTACCCGACGAGGTCAAGGTATAGAGAGTTGGGTCTCGAGCTAGTTTCTCTTGAGGACAAGAGCTCTAGCCAACCCAAGCGGACTCCCATGGTGGAAGAAAAGAGAGATGAGGGAGTAGAATATCCCATCAATTTTTTGCTTGCGGAAACCCTCGCGCAATAGAGGAATGTGATGTTGGAGAATTTTTTGCAAATCCTTCAGCGGTTGTTGACAATAGCAGGCATGTCTTCATCGAGAAGTCACTTTGGAGACACTGCCCCATTTAACGTACATGTTAATTTTGATATTCATGTATTTGAAGCTCATATTGATGCATATGCCTTGGGAAAGTGGTTAAATTTTCTAGAAGGTTATTTCTATGTTCACATTTTTTCTGAAAGAGAAAAGATCACCTTTGCACTCTTTAAGGCTCTTCCCCATGTCAAAACTTGGTGGGAAAATTGTTGGGAGAAAAAATCCATAGAGTCTAGAATATTTGGGGCTGAGCCCATAGGTGATTGTTTTATGGATGTTTTTAATGAGAAATATTATCCTGTTGGAAACTATGATGAGTATTACATGAGATGGACCATGCTATATCAAGAGAGGGTCCAAACAATGTCGTAGTTCAAAAATACCTTCCATGCATTGCGCACCAATTTTGGTATCAAAGACTCTGAGAATTATCTAGTTCTGAAAATACTGCGGGGATCTACACAGGTAAATCCAAATAGAAATGGAGTTTCTAGACATCGCATCACTGGGATCCTCTTATCGATACTCTATCAAGATCGAACAAAAATTTAAGTAGCACAACAAGCAATAATTTGGGTATGCACATCCACAAAAACCAAAGTATGGTAAAGGAAGCCCTAATTCACAAACAATAAACCTCAAGACAATCAATCCAAGCCATAGGAAAACAAGGGTAACGAGAAGACAAATAAGGAAAATGGTAAGTAGTGAGGTTTCCACAAAATCCTTTAGAACAATACCGATGAATGTCGCTCAAAACAGTCATTGGTGACCGAACTCAAAGAAATAGAGTTGATCCTTGACTTGGAAAATAATAAAAGGAAAGAGATAATTTATGCATAAACCACTACTACTTCCATCACCATAAAAATACAATCAAAAGAACCACATGATCCTAAGTAGGGGGGTCGCCTCTTCCATTCACATATCTGGGAGAAGGGGACTCCGCTAGATTTTATTGTTGATAGTGGAAGCCAAAATAACCTAATATTATTATAGGTTGTCAAGAAGCTTGTATTTCTGACAACAACACACCCATAACCATACAACATCATGTGGCCTTGCTAGGGTCTAGATATATGCATTAGCCAATAGTGTCGCCTATCCTACGACATCAATCCCTTCAAGGAAGAGGTACTGTGTGATTTTTCCACATTGGAAGTCTGTGATGTTCTGTTAGACAAACCATATATGTGGAAGATTCATGTTTTTTATTAGTCTCGACCTTGTATTTTCATTGCTACTTGTTGGGGTCTAAATATGTCTAAAAACAACCTTAGTTTAACATTAATTTATCAAC
>JZKD02S1630607.1:1283306-1313560 GCA_000966675.3 Picea glauca
TGCACCACCCTGCCACCCTGGTTTCTCTGGCTGCAACCAGATGGAAGCTACAACTCCCTGTGTTCAAGCACCCACTTGAACCTCTGAGGACAACATTCCTCCCGAGCACCTCCCAGCCACCCTCAAATATAAATGGTTAAATACACATTCAACTTTACAGATAAATCAGTTCTTACCAGTCTTTCTTTGTTCTATAATTCTGGTCTTCTGTTCATTGTTTTGCTACTCTTCTCTTATTCAACAGGTTTGCTCTGTATCATATCTTCTGTTATTCTTCTCTGCTTCTATTCTGTCTATCATGTTGCTCTTCTTCTGTTCTCACTCTGCACAGTTCCTTCACTTCTTTCTATTCCTCTGCTCATCTTCTTTTTCTTACTGTTTACTCATTTTTTCATTCAGAACCATCAACCCGGTTCAGTCTCACTCAATTTCTTTTATACAAGCTACCTTGACAATTCCACTTCCCCTTCCAATCAGTAATACAAGGACATCTGTCTTGGCAAATGAACCGCCAACTCCTTTGTCATCATCATTCCGTTTTTCTTAACTGATTCATAACTGAAGCGTTAACGTGTGACGAAGAACAACAACCCTCCGATCACTACTTGATCCAACGGTTCAGATCAAATCGGGATTTCATATATCGCGATTTCGGCACTTTCGATGACATAATGTTTATTTCCATGAGAGTGGCGATTTCCCGATTCGCGATGTGCTTCAGCCCTCCTGGCTGAGCCCCGGTCCATGTGACCGTTACCCGTGACCGCAACCATACCTCTCGAAAACTGCGCTAGCCCTCCTGGCTAGAACATGGTCCATATGACCTGTCTCTGTGTGACCTTGGTCTTGTCACTCCATTGGCGTTTCGGCATTTCTAATGTTCAAGGTTCTTGTCACTTCCAAATTGCAATTCGTGAAACTCTGACACATGCTATGATCAACGGTCCAGGTATAACCTTGGCTCAACGGCTACGATTGAGTCACGATATCGCATATCGCGAAATCAGGGTTTCTGATGTCAATAGACTTTGTCATTTCAAAGTCCCGATCCCCGATACTCCATTTAGATAATCAACGGTCAAGATCACTTCTAGCTTGATGGCTCAGATTACATCGCAAAATCGCATATCGCAATTTCAGAGTTTCTGTTGCAGTGTGTTCTTGACATATCAAAGTCTCGATCGCCGATGCCTCTGCTGACGTCACACGTGGTTTGACACGTGTTACATCCTACCACGTGTCACTCTGATTCGTTAATTGCATGAGCCTAAAGTGTTAGATCTGCCTGACACCTGTCATCCTCTGGTTGTGCCACGTGTCCCTGGGTGACGTGGTCTACCAATGTGAGTTGGATCAACGGTCTAGATGCACTTCTTATCCAACGGCTGTGATTACATCGCGAAATCGCATATCGCGATTTCGAGGTTTTCGTTGTCGAGTGAACTGGACATTTCAAAGTCCCAATCGTCGATTCTCCGATGGAGCCTCCAGGTTGCCACGCGTCCACACGAATAGATGGTCTAGATCCCTTCGGGATTTCACCTTGTCTTTAACGGCTGCGATCAGATCGCGAAATCGCATATCGCGATTTCGGGGTTTTCATTGTCGAGTGAAATAGGACATTTCAAAGTCCCAATCGCCGATTTTCTGATGGAGCCTCCAGGCTGCCACGCGTCCACACGAATAGACGATCCAGATCCCGTCGGGATTTCACCTTGGCTTTAATGGCTGCGATCAGATCGCGAAATCGCATGTCGCGATTTCGGGGTTTTCGTTGTCGAGTGAACTAGGCATTTCAAGGTCCCGATCCCCGAATCTCCGATGACTTATTTCCCTCGCAACTTCTGCAAATCTAACGGTTGTCGGCCTTTCAGGAAATTTGAATGGGATCCAATGGTCACTAGATCGTTGTCTTCCTTCATCTCTGCAAACTCTTGCTGCATGTGATTTCTTCAATGTTGTTCTCCTGAGCTTTTACGTCCGAATCCCCAAGGGTTTTTATCCTTCATATACCGCCATCTTCGCTGTTTCCATTAATGACAACAACCATCAACACGCATTCGTTGCTTGTTCAATATTTTCCAACATGGTGAAGTATTGAGCACCACTCAATTCATCCAAATGGTCATCAATGATAGGAATGGGAAATTCGTCTTATATTTTGAGTTTTTTGAGGGAATGGAAATAAGGACACAAGTGCCAAGTGCCTTATTTACTAAGTACCATGACGATCGGAGAATAATAGGGGCTTATACATGGATGGATAACACCTAATTCCAACAATTCTTGAACAATTTTCTCAATTTCATTTTTATGGGCAAAGAGATGATGATAAGGGTGGACATTGGGAGGGACATTTCCAAGTACTAGAGGAATAGAATGATAATGGATGCCATGGGAAGGGGGAAGTCCATGGGGAGTGTTAAAAACATCTTGGTGTCAAGAGAGTATATATTGGAGGTCAGGGTGTACAAAGGGTTTCCTAAAAGCGTGGATTGAATGGAGTTTGGAAATAATGCTAGAATTTCCTTCTTTGAGTAGATTTTCCATTCATTAGGTACTGATGATCTAAGGTGATGTTGTTGTGATGCCTTGGAACTTATACTATTGTCCCTCCTATTAGAATTTCATGGTTAGGTCCTTAAAATACATGAGGATGGGGACAAGAGTATGTAACCATTCAACATTGAGCACAATGTCACAACCACCCATGTCGATAGAAAACATATGAGATTTCAGAGGGTACTAACCTATTTATAGGCACACATTTTCACAATTCCTACTACCTTTCATGGAATTTCCATTGGAAATCATGATTTGAAAAATGTTGACTGCACGGATATAATAATTGATTTCCTAGAAAATGTGACAATGAATAAAATTATGGGTGTTTCCACTGTCAAATAGGATTACAGATTTCCTATGCTTAATATATCTAATTACCTTGATGGTTTGGGAGTAGAGAATCTAGTGAGGGCATGCAATGAAATTAGGGGTTCAACATTTGGAGGATAAGAGGTTGGAATAGGATTGTATGATTGGGGTATCTCTTCCACAATGAGAGATTCATCCTCCTTATCAACAACATCCTTAGAAATGACCATAAAAATGTTATGTTCCTTACACTTGTGCCTCAAGAAATATTTGTCATCACAATTATAGAAAATACCCTTGAGTTGGTGTTCATGATAATTTCTAGATCTTGACAGGAGTTGCATGAGGGGTAGGATTGGTAGGTCTAGGGTGAGGAATAAAAGAGGTTTTTTGGTTATGAGAAAATACAAGTTGTTGTTCTTTCTTGGCATGTTTAGAAAATTCCAACTAAGTCTGTGGGTCATCCATTAGGACCTAGGGTCATAATTCATCCTTTAGGCCACTAATAAAGCATTCTTGAAAGAAGGCATATGACATGCCCTTCATTCTAAAATCCAAATTCTCAAAGGTGGTGATAAACTATTCAACTATGCCTGACTATTTCAACTTGGTAAAATGACCCAAATGGTGTGTGTCTGTGTCAAAGTGTTGATAAATTTTGGATAGAATTTGTGTCCAAGAAACATACCATTGGCATAAATTTTTATTTCATTTCCACCATTGCTAATGTTCATGACCCAGATAGAGGACACTGTAATGTAGTTTGGCGAATTCATTAGTGATTTCATGCAAGGAGAAATAATGTTCCATTTGTGTGACCCAACCCATAGGATTCGAGCCATCACATATGTTCACCTTGACTCTGGGAATATGTAGTTCTCAATGAGGTGGATTGGAATGAAAGGATCTCGAATGGAAATATTTGGCATCTCTATGGTGGTAAGGTTGTTTAGAGGAGGTAGTGTCTTGGAATCGACTCATCAAGTTATTCATATTGGCTGAGAGGGAGTCTATGGACTCTTTCACACCTTGGAGATTAGGTTTAGTGGTAGAATTATTAGAGTTGAGGGTACCAATATTGGAATTGATTTTTTTGATGAAATTCTTGTTTTGTTCATTGTCAACAAGAAAGGTGTTGATTCTTGTTTGTGAGTGAGAGTCATTTGGGGAGAAGAAAATAGTGGGTACGTGGGTCCAAACATTAAAAAGATTACGGATGAGGGGTATCATGGTGAATGGGGTGAAGAGAGGAATCCAATGGGATAGGTGGAAAAAAAGGTGGTCGAGAAGGGTGGGTGGGTCCACAAAAAAAAGAGAGGATTACAAGCGATAAGTACCATTTTGATCAAGGAAAAGAGAGGAATCCAATGTTATAGGTCTCGAATAAGGGTGATTGAGGGACCATTGCACTTTTATTTTCTCATATGGAGTTATACTCTGGTGTGAAGAATAATGTAGTGATAGAATGCCCAAATTTTTAACATGGGAAATTGTGTAGGAATTTCATAGCGAGGATGCAGGAGGCATGATTGTGCGACAAAATTTCCATTATTTTTCTTTTCTATTATGTTTCATTCCCAAGGGTTAGGGTTGTTAGAGTTCCTACAATCAATGTTTTTCATTGTTCTATATCTCTATGGTATACATGTAGGGTTGAAGAGTACTACTTGGTCCAACATCTTAAGGAACCAACTAAGGAGGCTCAACCATACCCTTATCCATACAACATGATTACGCATGTACTAGAGAGTATATTCCGAAGTGTTGTTGTTGGGCCTTGGAATTGTCATATTTTTATCTTCTTTGCCTACACTTTATCCCTTATTTCTCACCCATAACCTGTGTTATTGCTTATTAATCCATTTTCATACTTATCTGTGGGATTTAGATCCAAGGTATTTTCCATTTTCATTTCTTTAGTATTTGACATGAATTATGGTTAAACATTAGAGAAATATCATATTTGCATTTATATTGGAGTTAATATGAAAATACGATTTGTTTGATCTGGATTTTATGAGAAGAATGAAATGAATACAGATTATTAATAGGTGCTTAACAAAAAATAATAGAGATACAGTAAAACTGGTTTTCTATTAATAAAGAAATAAGCTAGAAACTGTAAAGTGCAACGGAAACAAGCTTGCTGGAACAGTGGCGGCTTATCTCTGAGAAGAGATGTGATGGTTGTGCTCATTCGCAAGAAGATGATTACAATGAGGATTTGAAGGCATTTTTACAATAAGAAGGAATGTAAAAAACCCTAGACATCCAAAAACCTAACCTTAGGAGATGAAGCGCCAAAAGTTGTGTGGGCCCCGTTTAGGTAAGTTAGTACATCAACTTCCCAGGGTCGTAACGTTTGCATACGATCTCCGTTTTAGGCGTATGATAGCCCATTGGAAAGGTGTCATCGAGGAGATTCATTTTAGGAGAAATATCAAAGGAACTTTCACATTGCAAACCTGTTTTCCCAAAAAACATCGTTTAGGGCCTCAAAAAGGCTCCTGAAGTGAAAACCGCTAAAAATAGTAAATTACCAAAATTGCCAGAAAACTGTTTTGAGCTAGTTGGAAAAGGTGGGTGGCCACCGATATCCATCTGGATCAATCCTCCCTCCTGAAGAAGCAATGGTCTCCATTGCGTTGAGGCCCCCCATCAGATGAGGAAATTTCTACTGAATTTGGCTCCCAGTGCGCCACTTACCTTGGTGTAGGAGCTTCCCTACTTTAACAACTCGATAAAGTTGGATCCTTTATTGTCAAGTGCCCTTGATCTATGTATCCAAAATATGATCATTGGATGCCTTTTGTATGCAGTCATTTTTTATCTCTGTTGGTGTCAGTTGTTTTTCTACTTCTGAGGTGTCCAATAGTGGTGAAAAATAACGGCGAAGGAGATCCACGTTGAACACTGGGTGGAGGCCAAAGAAAGGAGGAATGTTGAGCTCAAAATCATTATCCCCAATGGCCTTGGTGATAGTGTATGGACCATAATGGAGTGGGCGAAGCTTCCGATGGGGTCCTATAAGGCATTTTTTCTGCAAGTGCAACCAAACTTTGTCACCCACCTGAAACTTATGTGGCACCCGATGTTGATCATGGCATTGTTTGTACTTGTCATTGGAATTATGTAGGATATCCTAAACCAGTTGATGTATGTGATGGATTTGCTCAATGAACTGAGTGGATTTGTTAGCTTTTGTTGGAGAAGGAGATGATTCAGTCAAGGTGACCGCAAGGGGAAGCGCAACATCTATGGGACCCAATGGTTGGAATCCCAACCCCACTTGAAAGGGGTTGTGGCTAGTTGAGCTATGCAGGTATTAGTTGTAGCTATGCTAGACATAAGGAAGGCTCTCATCCCATGTGCGGGGGTGATTTGAATTATACATGTGAAGGATATGTACAATGATTTGATTTACAATCTCGGTTTGGCCATCTATCTGGGGGTGGAAGGCCATGGATTTGGTGAGCTTGGTGTCCAGCAATGACCAGAGGCTTGACCAGAATGTACTGAGAAATCGACTATCCCAATCTAAGACAATGGTTTGTGGGGTTCCAAAATGTATCCAGACTCGTTCAAAGAATATCTTGGCAGTGGCCTCTGCTGTGATGCTCTTCTTGCAGGCAACCAAAATCACCATCTTAGAAAAGGGATCAACAACCAAAAAAAAATAGTCATTTCCCTGCTTGGTGGACGGGAGGCCCAACATGTAGTCCATTGAGATGGATTCACATGGCCTATCAGGAGTAGGAAGAGGGTTGTACATGCCCTGTTTCTTAGTGGTTGGTTTGGCAATAGCGTAGGTAGTGCAGGACTTGATATACTTGCTGACATCCTGTCGAAGTTTCAGCCAGTAGAAATGTTTATGTAGCATCGCCACTGTCTTTTCAACACTGAAGTGCCCTGCCACTCGACTGTAGTGGGATTCCTAGATAAGATTCGCTCACTCACTTGATGGAACACAGATATGGCCCAGATGACACAACAACCCATCCTGAATATGGAAATTATTGACAACTATGTGTGCACCCAATATTTGGTAGGTGGTGGCAAAGTCAGGGTTTGTCTCATAGAGTTGGGGCCATCTAGAGGTCTCATGGCCGCAAGAGTATAGCACCATGGTGAGTGCCGCAACTAGAGGTCTGCTGAGGAAATCAGCGATGCGATTGGTGCTTCATGTTTTATACTTGATGTTGAGGTGGAATTGCTGCAAGTATGTGGACCACTTCTGATGACGGTCATTCTACAATTTTCCTTGTGTCTGCATGAACTACAGTGGCTTATGATCAGTGTGGATGACTGTATTCTTCCAAAGAATGTAATGTCTCCACTGCTTCCAGGCTTGCATAATGGAGTACATTTATTTTTCATAATTAGGGTACTTACAGACAGTATCTGACAGTGTCTCACTATGATAGGCCATAGGGTGTCCGTGTTGAGTGAGAACGGGGCCCACAACATAGTCTGGAGAATCTGTCTCAATATCAAAGGGATGTTGCAGGTTTGGTAGTGAAAGTACTGGGATTGAGCACAAGCACTGGTTCAAATCATCGAACGCTTATTGTTGGGATCAACCCGACGCAAATTTCACCTTACCACCACCCCTGTTTATTTGGATGAGGGCCCATGCAATATGGGAGAATCCTAGCATGAACTTGCGGTAGAAATTAGCAAGGCCCAAGAAGCTCCGAAGCTCAGTGAGTGTGGTTGGGTTTGGCTAGTCACAGATGACTTGGATCTTGGCTGGATCCACATGTACGCCATGTTGATCAATGATGTAACCTAGGTAATGGACCCGGTCCATGTCGAATGAACATTTTTCCAAGTTGGTGTATATCTTGTGCTGCCGAAGGGTGTGCAGAACTTGTTGAATATGATGCAAGTGTTCAACCCAAGTCTTGCTGTAAATTAGAATGTCATCCATATACACCACTACAAAAGTATTGGTGAATTATTGTAGGATATCATCCATCAGCCTCATGAAAGTGGCTGGAGCATTTATCAAACCAAAGGGCATGACCAACCATTCAAAAAGGTCTTCCTTTGACTTGAAGGCGATCTTCCTTACATATGTATGTTCTATTGGGACCTGGTGGTAGCCAGACTTCAGATCAATCTTACTGAAGTATTTTTCCCCTGTGAGTTGATCAAGGAGGTTGTCAATTTAGGGAATCAGGTACCGGTTTCTGACTATGATTTTATTCAGAGCCCGGTAATCAATACAGAGTCACCAGGTTCCATATTTCTTCTGTACCAACATGATTGGGCTCCCACAAGGTGATGAGGTGGGATGGATGTGCCCCTTGTGGATAAGTTCTTGGATCTATTGCATGATCTCCACATTCTCTAACAAAGAGCGACCATAGACTGGCCCATTGGGCAGTGGTGTACTGGGGGTCAAATCGATGGGGTGCTTGACCTGGCAGTGCAGAGGTACCCCTATAAGTGAGGAAAAGATATTCTATTATTCTTCCATGACCTTATCTAATTGCTTCTATTGTGTGGAGAGGTCAGCCATAGAGACCCTATATGTGGCTATGATCTTTCGCTTATTCTGAGAGAGAATCACAAAGAAGACAAACTTCCCCATATGAGAGATGACCTTCCTGCATTGCTTAGCAGAGATCAAGGAAATAACACTAGGTGGGACTGCCTCGGGTATCCTATACAATTTCCAGTTCAAAGTAATAATAACACTATGAGGCCTAGACTCATATACACCATGACGTTTCCATAAATAAGGTTGGCCCAAAAGAACATCACAAAATTCAAAAGGAGAGACATCACACAATACCTCATCTTTGAAGGGCTTGATGCCATACAATAGTCGACACTGTTGGTTGACGCGAAGATCTCTTCCTTGGCAGAGCCATCCAATGGTGTAGGGTTGTGGGTGCGGCAATTTTGGCAGGGCCAACCACTTGATGACCTATGCTAAGATGAGGTTCTTCTGGCTACTGCTATCAATGATGAAGTGTAGAAGGGTGCCTTTTACCCAGATCTGTGAATGGAAGAGGTGCTCTCCTTCTTCTGGCTCGTTTGGTTCACCAGGCTAGAGCTTGGTGGTAGCAACAGTGGCACTAGGTTTTGTGTCAATGATCCATCTTTCCCTTTCTGATTTTGGCTCAGAATCAGAATCCACATTTGATTTAGAGGCTTTCAATTCGTCCACCAATGACTATTTTGAGCGATAGTCAGTAGTGTTATGCCAAGGGATCTTATGGAAGTCGCACCACTTCCTAATGTCTTTCTTTGTCTTTCTAGTGTCTTTCCTTGCTTGCGACTTGGACTGGTTTTCCTAATATTGTCCATCTTTTCTCTGTCCTTTGTTATGTGGGTTGGGGCCACCCTTTTCTGGATTTTGTTGTGAGGGGTTCCCAGGCCCAAATAGTCGTGTCCTTTGTTTGAGCTTCTGCTTGATTTTGACGGCATATCTGTAGGCCGCGCCCAAGGATAAGATGTCCAGAAATTCCATTTCAGTCTGGATGTATCTATGCAGAGAACCGTGATACTTGAGCACCAGATGTCACTCTGAATCTTTGATACCCAGCTTGGTACGCAAGGTATGGAAGACATTTGTGAAATATAGCACTGCTTGGTGTCTTTCTTGCTGCAATGTGGTCCATTTGGTATACAGGTCGTCATAACTTTCGAATTGTTCCTTAATAGCATCCCTGAAGGATTCCCAGGTGGCCGTGACTGAAAATAATGAGGGTTCCTCTATTTCCTTTTGCTCACAGAGAGTTTCCCACCAATATTTAACATGGGGAACAACTTTGAGGAGTGCAAAAGTATTATTTTCTCTATTTGAAAAGTTATGGACAAAAAAATACCCTTCTAGTAGATTCAACCACTTTTCTACAACATCTGTGTCTATATGACCTTCAAATATAGGAATATCAAAGTTTATTTGTACTTTGAAGGGGGCGATGCCTCCATTCGAAGAAGATGCATCCCCTATTGGTAGCCACCGAAGGATTTGCGCGAAACTATCCATCATCTCGTTCCTCTGTTGCGTGAGGGATTCCTCAATCAACAGTTTGAAAGGATCTCCTGTCCCATCATATTTATTTTCTCCTACCATGAGAGGTCACTTGGGCGTGCAAGATATTTTTTCCTCAAGAGAAAGACGCTCGAGACCTAACACTTGGTGCTCCAATCTCATTGGGGACATGCATTAAAATGACAAGGAACATACCACTCTAATACCACTGATCCAGATTTTATGAGAAGAATGAAATGAATACATATTATTAATAGGTTCTTAACACAAAACAACAGATATACAGTAAAACTAGTTTTCTATTAATAAAGAAATAAGCTAGAAACTGTAAAATGCAGCGAAAACAAGCTTGTTGGAATGGTGGCGGCTTATCTATGAGAAGAGATGTGATGGATGCACTCATTCACAAGAAGATGATTACAATGAGGATCTGAAGGAATTTTTACAATAAGAAAGAATGTCAAAAACCCTAGACATCCAAAAACCTAACCCTAGGAGATGAAGCGCCAAATGTTATGTGGGCCCCATTTGGGTAAGTTAGTACATCAACTTCCCGGGGTCATAAAGTTTGCATACAATCTCTGTTTTAGGTGTATGATATCTCGTTGGAAAGGTATCATCGAGGAGATTCATTTTAGGTGAAATATTGAAGGAATTACGATATTTCAAACCTGTTTTCCAAAAAAACATCGTTTAGGGCCTCAAAAAGGCTTCGGAAGTGAAAACTGCTAAAAATAGTAAATTACCAAAATTGCCAGAAAACTATTTTGAGCCAGTTGGAAAAGGTGGGTGGCCACCAATATCCATATGAATCATTGTTAGATGGTTTTTTGTGAGGGATTTGATATATAAGTATTTCGGTTCCCACTGTTACAACTCAATTCCTACAATTTCCATGCTGTTGCTACAACTCTGATGCAATTGTTGCAACTCCGAGAACTATTGTTGCAACTATGGAATATTGTTGCAATTCTGAGTACCCTTGTTGTAACTATGAATAGTGACGAAACTCCCATGCTTCAACTCTGATAACTATTGCTACAACTCTAAACAATTTCACAAATCTCGTGTTGCAACTCTGAAAAATTGTTTCAACTTCAAGCATCGTGTTGCAACTCTGAGCACAATTGTTGCAACTCTGAACAATGTCGCAACTCTCATTCTAGAACTCTAGAATATTGATGCAACTATGAGAACTATTGTTGGAACTCCAAGCACTATTACTACAACTCTAAACAATGCCACAACTCTCGTGTTGCAAGTATAAACAATTTCACAACTCTTGTTGCTACAACTTTGAGCACTTCTTATACAACTCTGAATAGTGTTGCAACTCCCTTTCTGCAACTCTTGTTTGTTGTTACTCCAGTTGTTGTTACCACCATGTCATCATTGTTGTTAATCCTATAACTAAATATCTACGAAGTGGGTCCTTGATATTTTTCATATGAAGCATTATTAATTCAATATAAGTCTATCCTCAAAATATCTCAACAACCCAGTTCGTACTTTTTGAGAAATCAGGTTTTCATGATTTGCTGCAACTTGTTGCAACTTTGAACAATGCCGCAACTCTCGTGTTGCAACTCTGAACAGTGCCACAACTCCCGTGATGCAACTCGCCCAAGGAAACTTGAGCCAACAGAAACGTGATCTATGATGTCACATATTTTTCATTTATGGATTTATGCAACAATAATATTAGTCCAAGAAAATCAAAGATATGGAGATAATTTGCAATTCCAAGATGAAATATTGGTTTGAGTGGTTGACCAAGAATCTTGGAATTCTTCTGCAAAAGATCTTGGAGTTATTTATTCTTTTCTAATTGTTAGCAAAATATCTTTGAATTATTGAGCAAACGATATTGGAAGATATTTATTATTTGCTAATTGTTAGCATAAGATCTTGAACGTTATTTATTAATTTCTAATTGTTAGCAAGGATCATAGAAACTATTAATTATTTAGGAAATTATTGTAACCACTATGGATTTATTAAATTCATAAGCAGATTGATTTAGATATTTGTTATTTCTAGTTTCCATTGAATTTATGTATAAAGGAGAGCATTATCTCCATTATTCGGGAGGGGGGGGGCGGGGCAGGTGACTCTTTGAGAATTATCCAAATGGTGATGGAGTAATTCATTATTAATTTATTTATTCTCATTTCATAATTTATGTAGCATGTAATTTAGTTAGTTTGATTGTTTCCTTTTTCAATTTATTCTTCTTTATTTCTTATTGTTATTATGGTTTATTTTATTCATGTTGTTAATTAGTTTATTTAATTTATTATCAACTGTGAGTGTGGATTTATTTTAACTATCGTGAGTGTTGTGAAGCTTAGGTAGTTTTATTATTTTTCATAGTGTGTTTAATTACCACATTTCAATTAATTCATTTATGGTGTATATTAGTGGCAAAAATTTGTATTATGACCACATGGTGATCAGGGAGTAGATATTATAGTTTGATTTATTTATGCAAGTGTGTGAAATTTTCCCTTTCAACAACTTACCTTATATCAAATAGATTAAATTTACTTTATGTCAAATAGATTAGATTTCAATCCCGCAAGAGTGATTTAGAATTATATCTCCTTGTGTGTTGTGTGCTTCTACTTATCCCCATAGGTTGAAATTAGGGAATTAAGGAGCCCACCACTTCTCGAGTGATATTTACTTTTCCTGTAATGTATGACAATGTGTTTTTTTTTTTTCCGGTTGTTTCAGGAGAAAATTGATTCATACTCTTGATACTATAGATGGTGTGTTTTGATTTTCAGAAAGCATGGCGTGTTTCCTTTCTTGCAAGTTAAGATTTATCTTTTGCCAATTTGTTTCCAGTAGATGGATATATTTTCCAGATATTACATGGGGTGTAATATGGAGTAGATTGTTTAACTGATTAACACTTGATGTGAGGTGTGATTTACTTTTCTAAAGCTTGTTATTATTTTCGACCTACTGTGTGGATTTCCTTTCATGTTTGTAAGAGTGGTTTTATTTACATTACTACAACACATCTTATATGACCAATGTTAGAAGGGAAATCGTAACTTGCATAGAATTTTCATCATGACTTTGAAATAAAGAAACGCACCATGGATTGATAATTAATGGTGTGGAAATTGATTGTTTTTCATAAGCAATTAATTTTCCCAACATTTTTCCATCATTTCCAGGGAAGGTTATGGAATGTGAAAAATTACATCTGGCATTGGTTATTAACTTCATTTTTAGGTTTGAGCATGCAGTTTGCATAAGTTAAAAATATTGTTTTGTGGTGCATTAAGAGACACCAATAGTATTAATCTCTCTTTTGCAGAAAGTTTGGAAGGAGGAAGGGAGCAATGGTTAAAGGAGATTTTGCTAGAAGGAGTCAAGGGAATGTCAAAGCCTTCTATATTGAGTTTGGATTAATTATCGAGGTATGTGGTCAATTTTAATTATGTTTTATATGACATCTTGGGTTGTTAAAGTTTTTTATTATCCATATAATATTAGTCACCCCTCCTCTTCTTCCTTTTATTTTGTTTCATTTCTCTCCTTTCTTCAATATTTCTAAATTTCCATCTCACTTCCCTCTTGTTTCCATCTACTTATCTCCTCACACATTTTTCTTATTGTCCTCTCTACCTTTGCTTTCTTCCCCACTTACTCTGAAAATTCATTTATCCACTCCCCCACCCCCTACTTTGTCTTACATCGTCCCTTTACTTGACTTATTCTTTCCCACTCTTCATTATTTATTTATTTACCATTTTATTTTCCCTTCATTACCTACCACCCCTCTTTTCCTCTTTCAACATCCATCTACCCTTTTCATCATTTTTTTCCCTCTTATTTATTAAAACCATGCTCCTTTTTAATTTTTTGACCCCTTTACAACCTTTGATTCTTCATCATTGACTTCCTCTACCTACACTCAATCCCTTTAATCGTTTTCATATTTGAAAATTATTTGATGATGGTTGAATTTAATATTCGAATTTTCAAGGCCCTTATCATACCAGAATCCCAATTTTATAAGAATGTGGAATTTATTTCATGGATAATGAGACACTTCATGGAATTTTTTTCTCACGGTGGTTATGTCAGGCTTTCATTATTTTATATTTTTAATAATGAGACACTTCATGGCCTCTTTTGAGTTCCCATGATGGTTATGTTAGGAGCCCATTTCCGCATTTTTGGATTTCAAGATTAATTCATCTTTTACTTTCGATTATGGGTATATTCTTTACATTCATTGCATAGATCATAATGCACAATATTGGATCAAGGTGATTTCAATTTTTGGTGTGGAAGTGTCTTACATAAGGAAATACATGTATATGAAAAATTACACATACTCATATCATCATTTGGATAAATTTCTTTTTGAATAGACTTTTATGGCACTTTATTACGTTGAATTCACTAAAAACACATTCAAAACAATATTATTTTGGGAGGTCATATAGACTCATTTTTCAAACCTGTTTCTATCCAAAATAGCCATTGGGGTATACTTTCTAATTCATCTTGAATTTTTCAAATTGGATTTCAAATGAAGAATTTATGGACAAAAACAATGCCTGAATGTAGAGAAGGAAGCTTAGGAACAAAGTCAAGACAATCAAAATATGAGGGACTAAAATTGAGAATTTTTGAATCATGTTTCTAGGGGACATAGCCATCGGATTGTATTTCTAAATCAATTGGAATCATTTAATTTGGATCTTAGAAGAAAAATTTATGACCAAATTACTGATTGTTGGTCATAAAATATGCATCATGAAAAATTTGCATATTGACTGTTCACAAGAACATACAACATATCAAATCACAATGTATTGAAACCTATTTCTAAAGGATGAATCCCTTCAAGTATAGCTTAATATGCAATTTGGTTCACTAAATTTATACTCTATATGAAAACGTTATTCAAAAATTAGTGACTTCCTATCCTAAATCAACATGACAAAATCTATGCCTCTTAGGTTTGTTCATCAGAGGTTGTGGTACAATAGATATAATTCATTTTAAAAATTGTTTCTATTGGAGATGAATAAATTAATCCAATTTCATCTCCAAGTGTAATAATGTCCATACAACCTTTAACTAAAACCTTATGATGAAAATAGTGATTGTTGGTCTATGGGGGAATTTAAAAACACCTTTGTCATGCAAGTTTTCCTTAGAAATTTTGGCATATCATTTAGAGGAATTTTGAAAACCTGTTTATAATATAGACATCCCTTTGATATAATCTCATATGGATTTGGAATCACTCAAATCAGACGAGAAATGAAAAAGTTATCAATGAAATTTTGTTGGATAGTCTAGGTTGCCACCACTCTCCTCACCGGGTAAAAAAATGAATTTTGTTTTGGTATCTTTCCTTAGATTTGTTTTATCATCACTATTTGCCATTTTTTTTCACATTTCTTGGATGAAGAGAGACCTCACACCTCTCTTCTTCCACGATATCATGTTTTATTGTAAGTAAGTGCTAGTTTTTTTACAAATCCCAGGAAGATCAAGGAAGCCAATTAAAGTGATTCTTGAGTCCATATTTTTTTGAATGAGGGTATATCATCTATTTAGAAATGAAGGGTTATTTTTATTTCATGAGGATGTTACTACTCAATGTTGTTACTCCATTCTCAACCC
This sequence comes from Picea glauca, assembly GCA_000966675.3. Classification (NCBI taxonomy): domain Eukaryota; kingdom Viridiplantae; phylum Streptophyta; class Pinopsida; order Pinales; family Pinaceae; genus Picea; species Picea glauca. Next base: position 1,298,851 of record JZKD02S1630607.1, read on the forward strand.
TTCTTTCATCTTCCTATTTCTATTTTCCCCTTGGTTACAACTTCATTTGCAGCCCTATGTTCATTTTTCCCACTCCTATTTCACATCCCCTTTCCATTTTTACATAAATTTTCCATTTCATTTTCTCTTTCCATTTTCACATAGAAGTTGCAACACCAGGACATTGTCTTCATGTCTATCAGTCACATTGTTGTTATTCATATGGATCAAGAACAAGATAAGGGACTAATTGATTCGAAGATGAATTGAATACCATCGTGAAGACCCAATGGAAGTTCCTACGGGGAAAGAATTTTATAGATAATTTTTTTTTGACTACAAATATGATGTGTTTAGAGGAAATCATTCTACAGAGGCTAGAAGAGAATTGATGTAATAATATCCCAATAATCTTATTTTTGAGATAGTCAAATGCATAATTTATTTTGTTTTAATAGATTAAGAAGAAAAGTTATTGGCATGGGATCATAACACAAACAATGAGTACATAATGTCCATGAATTTCATTCTAAGAATGAGATTTATCCATAATAAGTTTTCTGAAATATGTTGAGGGGAGAGATCAAATGTTGATGCCAAGTTTCAGAAGCAATGTTGTATGGAAATAGGATTCCCACTTGATGATGAAAATACAAAAGAAAAAAATTGCAAAGGAAGTGATGTATTTAGAGTTGTGGATAACTATTTTCAATTGGGATTTAGAACTAGACATGTATGGGATTTGATAAATGAGATCTTCACCCTATGGGAAAATATCATTATAAAAAATCAGAGAGTTAAGAGGGCTAAACCATTGGTATGTGGCACAAGTAAGACATGTTCTAAAATAAAAAATATTATAGATGATATGACTATAACACCTTGGAGAACAATACAAAGAGTGAAGGATGAGAAACTTATCATAGCTATATTATCATGTGTAAGGTCGAGAGAATTTTCAATGGAAGAAATGTCTGATGAATTTAAAAAATAAGTTTGTTGAGTTATTTTTATTTATTTTAGGACACACTTTTTTTTTTTTTTCAGTTTAACATATCAATGTTCTAATTAATTTATTATTTATATCATTATAAATTTTTATTTATTTTTTATCTAGTCACAAGATCTATATGAGAATACAAGAGGAAATGGTCAAGATGTTGAATGAAGAAAGTTGGGATGATGTTAAACTCAACTATTCAGATTTAAGCTCTACAACAGTATTGAAACAATGTTTTGTTGCATTCAAAAAGGTATGTTGATTTATTACATTCATATTATTCATTTGAAAGTTAATTTGTTTCTATTTTAACAGTTATAGATATATAACTATATATTTTTTGTTTCATTAAATATGCCAAAGAAGAATGCATATGGAGTACCTAAAACCTTCAAAAGTTTTATTCAAAAAGCCAAGTTTGAAAGAGAAAGAAGGAGACGTGTTCAAACTTTTGACATTGATGACACCCTTGATCACTACATTTGGAATGGGCTCAACAATGTTCAATATAAAGGGATATTAGGTTATTGTCAACAACTTGCAAATATTGTTCCTAAAAAAGAATACTCCCTAGTTATTGCAGATATCTCTCATGGTTATAATATTTAAAACATTGGATATGATATTGAGCCTTATAATTACCAAGATTTCAATAAAGTGGTTATGGGATTTACGAAAGTCACAACATCACCATTTTGGAGATTTCTGGTATTTCAATCGGACACAGAGTAAGGATTAGTACAATCAAGCTTCAAGGGAAAAGAAAAGACAAGGGTGTAGTTTATTTGGTAAGATATTGAAAGTGTATGCTTAGCAATTAAGATTAGAATTTTATTTTAATAATTCACAAGTTAATTGAATTTGCACTTATTTATGTTATAGGCACAAGCCTAATATTCAGAGCTCCAATAGAGAATCATTTAAACGTGACTTTGAGAGTATACATATTGCAACCTCGACAAAAGATGATCCTTATAATTCTAATATTGTCAATGTAAAGGATGGAGAGACTCCTAGTAGTTTATTGGTATACAATGATGTGGTTAGAAAGCTAACAAATGAGGAAAAGGATTTGAAAGGAGATATGGTTAACATTTATCAAAATACACATGCATTAATTAATTATCTTATAGATGCATCTTCAAATGAAGGAGATTGGGTTTTGGATTTGTTCTTGGGTTCAGGTAAGAATTATGATCTAATATTTATGAAATCATACTTCAATCTTCTATTATTTTTAATTTATGTCCTTTTATAGTATTTAACTTCATTATTTATTTTGTATTTGGTGATTAGGTACAACATTAGCGTGTTTCTTACAGAAGGGAAGGAAATTCATAGCCATTGAAAGTGACCCAATGCGTGCAGTTTTATTCAAGAAATAATTAATGTTATTCCTGCTCTTCCATACAAAATGAAAGAACTTGGCTTGAGGAAAGGATATTTTAGTGAATAAAAGGTGGAAAAAATGTCAAATGAACCTCAAGTACCATTAGGAGGAATGATTAGAAAGGATCACTTTGGAGAACTTGTGGATATCAAAGAAAGAATGGAAGAACAAAATGACACAATGGAAGCACAAAATGATATCGAGGAAGATGATAATGTGTTTGTTGAGAATGATGAATTTGGGATATATGATATTGTTGATTAGTTTTAAGATGCCATTGAAGACAATGCTAAATTTTGCAAATTTTGTATGAGCTATAACTGTAATGTTTTGACTTTCAGATTTTAAAATAAGAATGAAGATGTATCTATTGTTGTTTTGTGATGAATCTTTTTATTGTTTTATTTTTTCATTTTATTTGTATGTGAATCAATATACATTGGAAAATTTTATTAAATGTTGTCATTTTTTACTTCAAATGTATAAAAATATGAAAGAAAATGATAATGTTTTATGAAATTTTGACTTTTTTTGTTCAATTATGTCCATAAGAATGCTTTATTTGACATGCTATTTTACAGGAATAGGTACCCAAATGTATAGGTTTTTTATTATATATGGCTATAAAATGTATATTGTTTTTCTAAATATTCAAAAATAGTGTTATTTAACTACAATGTTTTCTATGTATTGAAGTAAAGGTAAACAATGTGTTAAAAATGGTGTTTTCCACTAAATTTAAAAGTATGAAACAATAAATTAATTAAGGAGACACAATTATATGAAAAATTGTAACTTAAAAAATGTAACTGGTAAAAAATATTTTTAAGATTGAAAGAAGCATGGAAAAATGACCAAAAACACCGTTGAATAAAAACATAATTTAGAAAAAGTTGAAAATAGATGAAAGATAAGAATTTAAAAAAATGTGGATAGAAAAAAATTAAAATATCAAAAAAACAACTAAAAAGGGAGAGGGGGTGCTACTGATATCACCATTTTTTAAAATAGGGTAAAAAATTAGACCCCCCAAAAAATGAGAACTATGTACAGTTCTCGTTAACTTGGTAAATATGTTAGCCTTTCATTCTCTTCTTGCTACACATACACTGACATAGTCCTCCCACACTTATTCATATCATGCAGCTATATTGGTTCAACATATCCAACCCCTCTAACAACAAGTTCATGATAGCCCTCAAAAAGCTAAGCATGATAGCTTCTTTATCAAGGAAAGAAACTAACCAAGGTTCAGATTCAACAAAAGTTTCCCTGAGAATTTGATGCAATGGAGACCATTTATTCCTAACATGGGAGGAATGATCTAGGTGGATATTGATGGCCACCCACTTATTCCACTGGCTCAAAATATAGCTTCCCACCTTAGTAGTTTTTTCTACATTTTTTCATGTCCCAAACTTTTGGGGTCGTTTTGAGGCCCTAAACGACGTGTTTTGGACGTTTGGGGGACCATGCCCTCGCTTGGACCCTAGATTGGGTCTAGATGAAATGTATTCTTTTCATCTAGACCTTTCCAATGAGATATCATGAGATCACATGCAAACATTACGCACTTAGGAAGTTGAGGTATCAACTACCCCCATCTAGGCCCACAAACCTTTTGGTGTTTCATCTTTTTGCGGTTAGGGTTTTGGATTATTTTTTTTATGATAAAAAGGACTTTGGAGCCTCATTGTAAATATATTGTTCTTACGAATGAGTGCATCCATCACATATCTTCTTAGAGATAATATGCCACCATTCTAGCGAGTTCATTCACTTTGTATTTTTATAGTTTTTGTACAGTTTTTTCATTAATAGAAATTGTGCATATTTGTATCTATGTTTTTTTGGAAATGTATATATGTATTTACTTATTATATTTATTCCTTCATTTTATTCTCAAAATAATTCAGATCAGTGGTATCATAGAAGGATACTCCTTTTTTTTTCTTAGTGCATGTCCCCAACGAGGTTAAGGTATAGAGTGTTGGGTCTCGATATAGTTTCTCTTGAGGACAAGCACTCTAGCCAACCCAAGTGGACTCCCATGGTGGAAGAAAAAAGAGATGAGAGATCAAAATATCCCATCAAGGTTTTTCTTGCGGAAACCCTCGTGAAACAGAGGAATGCAATGTTGGAGAATTTTTTGCAAATCCTTTAACAATTATTGACAATAGGAGGCATGTATTCGTCAAGTAGACACTTTGGAGATGCTTCCCCATTCAAAGTATAAGCTAATTTTCATATTCCGATATTTGAAGGTTAGATTGATGCAGATGACTTGATAAAGTGGCTACATGTTCTAGAAGGTTATTTCTTTGTTCACATTTTTCCCGAAAGAGAAAATATCACCTTTACGCTCCTTAAGGCTCTCTCCCATGTCAAACATTGGTGGGAAAATTACTGGGAGAAAAATTCCACAGATTCTGGAATATTTGGGGCTGAGCCCACTTGGGATTATTTTATGGATACGGTCAAGGAGCAATATTACCCTATCAAAAACTATGATGAGTAGTACATGATATGGACCATGCTACATCAAGAGAGGGGCCAAACAATATTGTAGTTCAAGAATACCTTCCATGCATTACACACCAATTTTGGTATCAAAGACTCTAAGAAACATCTGGTTTTGAAAATACCGTGGGGCTCTACACAGGTACATCCAAATAGAAATGGATTTTCTGGACATATCATCATTGGGATCCTCTTATGGATACGTTATCAATATCGAACAAAAATTTGAGCAACACCACAAGCAGGAATTTGGGTATGAAAATACACAACAACCAAAGTATGGTAAAAAAATCCCTAACTCACAAACAGTAAACCTCAAGACAACCAATCCAAGCCATAGGAAAAAAAGGGTAACAGGAAGACGAAAAAGGAAACTGGGAAGTGGTGCAACTTCCACAAAATCCCTTGGAACAACATCGATGAATGTCACTCAAAACAATCATTGGTGGCTGAGCTCAAAGAAATAGAGTCCAGCCCCGACTTGGACTCTAATTCAGAAAATAATAAAAGGAAAGAGATCATTGATGCATAACCTGATGATATTTTCATGAACATAAAAAACCAACCAAATGAACCACAGGATCCTAAGGAAGGGGAGCACCTCTTCCATTCACAGATCTAGGTGAAGGGGACTCAACTAGATTTTATTGTTGATATTGGAAGCCAAAATAACCTCATCTTAAAAGGGGTTATCAAGAAGTTTGGATTTATGAAAACACCACACCCATAACCATAAAACATAGGGTGGATTTGTTAGGGTCAATATCTCTATGTTAGCCAATAGCGTATCCTATCCTATGACATCAAGCCCTTCAAGGATGAGGTACTGTGTGATTTTTCCCCAATGGAATTCTGTGATGTTCTGCTAGACCAACCATATATGTGGAAGAGTCATGTTTTTTATTAGTCTCGAACTTGTAGTTTCTTTTCTACTCTGGGGGGGTCAACTCTACAGGGTACCATAGGTAGCTATGATTATTGTTCTGACAAAACAATGTCACAAAGTAATCTCTCATACTACAAGATTGTAGAAGAGAACAAATATATTCTTATTGTTTCTACAGGGGTGCCTCCACACTTCCAAGTCAAAAAAAGTTATAATAGATCCCTTCATCCTCTTCATGCTGCATTTTCACCAACAGAGTCCTCCCACACATAGGAATATCATGGATCTAGATTTGTTGAAAATATCGAACCCCTCCAACAATATGTTCATGACATATCTCAATAGGTTAAGCATGAAAATTTATTTAGCAAGGAAATCATCTCACCAAGGTTTAGATTTAGCAAAATCTTCCCCCAGAACTTGATGCAACAGAGACCAATGCTTCCTAATGGGGGAGGAATGATCTAGGTGGATATCAATGGACACCCACCTATTCCAATGGCTGAAAATAAAATTTCCCACCTTGGCAATTGTTTCTATTGTGCACCCCAAACAAAAATCAAATGAAAACGTTATGCCCTTGGGAAGTTGACATATCAACTACTCCCATCGAGGCTCACAAACCTTCTGGCGTTTCATCTTCTGAGGTTAGGTTTTTGGATTGTTTTTTTATTTTAAAAATTGTGTTGGAGCCTCATTGTAAACATACTCTTATTGAAAATGAGCGTAGCCATTACATCGCTTCTCAGAGATATATTTCCACCATTCTAGTGAGTTCATTCACTCTAGATTTTTATAGTTTCTGTACATTTCAATCATTAATAAAAAAATGTGCATTAGTTTATCTCTATATTTCTTGCAAAATATCTTTGTATTTAATTATTATATTTCCTCCTCAATTTCATTCTCAAAATAACCCGGAATAGTGGTATTGGAGTAGGCTACTCCTTTTCGTTTCTTAGTGCATGTACCCAATGAGGTCAGGGTATAGAGAGTTGGGTCTTGAGATAGTTTCTCTTGAGGACAATTGGTCCCGCCAGTCCAAGCGACCTCCCATGGTGGAAGAAAAGAGTGACAAGGGAGAAGAATGTCCCATCAAATTTTTTCTCACAGAATCCCTCGTGCAATAGAGTAATGATATGTTTTTGAATTTTTCCCAAATCCTTCAACGATTTTCGAAAATAACAGGCACATATTTGTCAAGAAGTCTCTTTTCAAACACTCCCCATTCAAGTTACAAGTTAATTTCGATACTCCCATATTTGAAGGCCATATTGATGTGTGTTCTTTGGAAAAATGGTTTAATTTGCTAGAAGGTGATTTCTCTATTTACAATTTTTCTGATAGATAAAATATCACCTTTTAACTCCTTAAGTCACTCCCCCATGTCAAACATTGGTGGGAAAATTACTAGGAGAAACTTTCCACTAAGGAGTATATAATATTTGAGGTCGATCCCACTTGGGATATTTTTATGGATGTTGTCAAGGAGAAATATTACCCTATGGGAAAATATGACAACTGATATATGAGATGGACCAGGCTGCATCAAGAGAGGGAAAAAATAGTGTTAGAGTTCACAATCACCTTCGATACCTTGTGCACCAAGATCTGTATCAAATAATATGATGGACATATGGTTCTAAAGTAGCATGGGGCTTTGCATAGGTGAAACAAAAACTAAATGGAGTTTTTGGACATCTCATCACTGGTATCTACTTATCGACATGCTATCAATATTGAATATAAATTTAAGAAACAGAACAAGCAAGAATTTCCGTTTGAAAATCTACAACAACCAAAGTATGGTAAAGGAAGCCCCAAATCACAAAACATTCATCCTCAAGACAACCATTCAAAGCCATAGAAAAAAAAGGGGTAACATGAAGATGAAGAAGGACATTAGGAAGTGTTGCAACTTCCAAAAAATCCCTTGGCACAACACTGATGAATGTTGCTCAAAAAAATAATTGGTGGTTGAGCTCAAAGAAACAGAGCCAATCCCCAACTTGAACTCTGATTCAGAAAATGATAAAAGGAAATATATAATTGATGTAGAACCCACTGCTACTATCAAGACCACAACTTTTGGATTACTAAGAGGGGGGGTGAATTAGTAATAGAGAAATTTAATCCTTTTTCACCATAAAGTGAAAGTGTTATATCAATGTAGCATTATCATCCAATAGTTGCAGAGTAAATAAACAATGAAAAAATGAGCAATCACACACATACACAGTACACCAATGTTTTACGTGGAAACCCAAAGTGGGAGAAAACTACATAATTCTTTTTCTTATATGTATTTAAGAATTACATTCATTGGAAGAACTAACTTCCTTTATTTTCCAGCTGCAACTGGAAGGAAGCTCCAACCCCCTAGTTTCTCAGGCTACAACCTGAAGGAAGCTCCAACTCCTCAATTCTCTGGCTACAACTAGAAGGATTCTACAACCCCATTATGTTCTCCGGCTACAACCAGAAGGTGGCTACAACCACCTGTTCTTTCCCCGTCCAACCGCCCTGACGTAGAAGTAGAATGATGGAACTACTGTGACACTATCACTGTGAGATATACTGTTGTAAACATGTACTAATAAACCTGCACCAAACAACCTATACCAATAACCTATAATCACCCTAAACCATAAACAAGTGCATCAACCATGCACCAACCTGTACCAAAAAACCTGTAATCAACCTGTACCATAAACAAGTGCATCAACCATGCACCAACATGTACCTCAACCTATACCATGAACAAATGCATCAACTTGTACCATGAACAAGTGCATCAACCTGTACCAATCAACCTGCACCAAACAACCTGTTCCAATAACTTGAACCATGCATCAACCTGCACCTCAACCTGTAATCAACATGTACCATAAACAAGTGCATCAACCATGCACCAACCTGTACCAAACAACCTGTAGTCAACATGTACCATAAACAAGTGCATCAAACATGCTCCAAAATGTATCTCACCTGTACCATGAACAAGTGCATCAACAATGCACCAAACTTGTACCTCAACCTATACCATGAACAAGTGCATCAACCATGCACAAAACCTGTAAAAATAACATATCACAACAAAATTTCCAAACGTCCTACCACAACAACCTATCTCATCAATCTTATCAACCAAATCAGATCTACTTACCAATATCAATCACTAAGACAACTCTCAAAGATCTGCATCAACCAAGCATAACACAACAACTCATAATCATCACCAAGATCAATATGTTCTTCTAATAATAAACCAATACAAGTACGATACATCATCCATAAAACATGTGTCAACAATAATACTAACAAGTTCCTCCAACCATGTACCAAGTATGTACCAATCATGTATCAACTATTGATCAACTATGACTCATCAAGATGTACCAACATCATCAACTATACACCTCATGTATGTGCCAACTCATCAACTACTTGTCTCAACCATGTACCCAACATGTACCTCAACCAAAAGCCCTCATCAATTTCATCATCCAAATATGATTTGTAACTCTGCAATAGACCTAGTGTAGATGATCACATACTTGCAAACCTTCCGTAACTTTAACAAGAAGAGACTAGCATTTTCATCAAAATTTACTTTAGTCTCACATGACTAGTTTTGGATTAGTCAACAAGCCTAACTTGAAATAATCATAACTATGTACCTATAATGAATAAATATATGAAAATAGTAAACAATGTTATTCAGTGTGTTTTATGCAATTCCTCCAGGTTTCACTACTTGGAACCTCTAATAAAAGGAGTTATAGAAAAACTGGCATACCTTTTCGAATTTTGGCTTAATCTAGAGAACGAACTTGTAGAGGGTGCCCTACATGGAATATGTGTTGTATGGATATAAAATTTTTACACAGAATAATATAGACTTTACTCTAACCAAAAAATTTGGTATTATTGAAGTGTGAACTGTTATGAATAAGTTATGATGTTTTTACCCAAAACACTTGTTTTAGACTAGTTTCGGGACTAGCCACAAACCCTATTTTCCACGGAGTGTAACTCCAAAACTAAAACGACCCACAAGATGAACTTTTTATCACAACTACTTGGATATGTTTCCTCAATGGCCTATAAATTTGATGGTATGAATCATTCTAGAAAAAACGTTATTGTGAAAATGGTGAGATGACCTGTAAATAACATACCTTAGAAAGCATCATCAAAAGAATTTATCCTCCCTTGAATTTTGTCCTTCGTTTCTTCACCTTCCCTCTAAAATTAGGCTTATATATCCTTTGGTTACCTCAGTAACCTATATATATTCAATATTCTCAAGTCTAATCAAAATGAGAGAGCCTTGCCTCTTATTTTTACTTTCATGTAGCTTCCTCAAGGGGTTACCTTTTAACCATCTTAACCCACTTTTCTTATTTTTGGGTTAACCAACTTCTAACCACTTGTACAATTACGAATGTATCCATTAAATTTATTATTTAAATAATTCATTTGGTATTCAATTTGACTTATAGTACACTCATCACTTCATTTTACGTCAAGGGGTTACCTTCTAACCATCTCAAACCACTTTCCTTATTTTAGGGCTAACCCACTTCTAACCACTTGTCAACTTAGTAATTTCTCCATTAAATTTATTATTTAAATAATTTATTTTGTATTCAATTTGAATTATAGTAAACTCATCACTTCACTTTATTATTTACCTTCTAAAATCTCTTAAACCACTTTGACTACTCTGACCTTTTGGATCTTCTAGCCAACATATGAAGGTCCTCCAAACTCGTAAGGCCATAACTCTGAAACCGTGAGGAGTTATGTGATGTTACACATACCACCGGAAATGGAATGACATGTAATATCCATCTAGAATAGTACTACCCTCAAATATACCAAAATACATACCATTATACATCAAACAAACTTGGGTTCATTACCCAAACCTGGGTTCTCCAATTTCACATGTCCATAACTCTCTAACTATTAGGAGTTATGTGATGTTCCACATACCACCGGAAATGTAATGACATGTACTACCCATATTTTATAATATTACCTTCAAATATATTAAAAATCATGTCATTCTACATAAAACTAACTTGGTTCCATTACAAAAACCTTTGTGCTACCGGACTTTCTCCAAGGGTTGAAATCAATCACTAACGTTTTATATCAATCTATAATATGAATCTCCAATCGTTGAAATAAATGACAACCAACTATCCATACCAACTATCCATCAACCTAAGCCAATTGTCTAACAATATCCCCCTTTGGAATTTATGGCAACACCAACATTGATGGAAACAATTAGTCATGATAACATGCAAGCTTATACTCCTCATCAATGTTTCTATCTCTCCCCGTTTGACATCAATGGCAAAGGGTATCTCCCTTTGGGGCTGCTCCCCATGACTAAAATCTCCTTGGGCTGATCCCCCTGTCTACATGTCTTTGTGCTCTCTCTCCAAGCATTTATATCCCGCATCTGATAAATCTCTCACCCTTTGTCATCAATGGAAAAGGTATATTTCCATCTAGGGCTTCTCCACCTAACTGAACTATCCTTGGGGTTACTCCCCCTGAATGAAATATTCTTGAAACTAATCCCCCAACCTGAATTGTCCTCTTTATGGTGCTTCCTCCCATAAATCTAAGACATATAAGATAAGCTTTCAAAATCATTCATTTTGGAGTAGAAATTACTCTGAATCTCTGGTGAAGATACTCAAAGACTTCCCATGGAAGTGATTTTGTAAAAATGTCTGCCACTTGTTCTTTTGTGCCCACATATTCAACTATGATGTTCTTCTTTGCAACCTTTTCCCATAGAAAGTGATACTTGATTGGAATATTCTTTGTTTTGGAGTGCATCACCGGGTTCTTTGATATATTGATGGTTCTTGTATTATCACAATAGATTGGAATGGGATCAACATACTCAACCTGTATATCTGTCAGAGTTTGTTTAATTCATAGAACTTGTGTACCACATTTTGTTGTTGCAATATAATCTGCCTCGGTTGTAGATAAGGATACTGATGATTTTTTCTTGCTTAACCATGATACTAAACACTCACCTAAGTATAACACTGCTCCACTGGTTCTTTTTCGGTCATCAATGCAAACTTCCCAATCTGCATCTGTGTAGGCAATAAGTGACAGATCCTTTCCTTCTGGATACCACAATCCAAACTCTTATGTTCCTTTGAGATATATGAAAATCTTCTTTACTGCTAATACATGTGATTCTTTTGGTGCTGCTTGAAATCGTGCCACCTCTGGTCGATAGACTTTGAATCATCATCTTTTCTCAACTTGCAACTGGTTTGCATAGGAGTGGTAACTAGTTTGCAATCTTCCATTCTGAAACTTTTTATCATTTCTATGATATACTTAGTTTGAGACATAAAATTCCTTGGTTGCTTTGACGTATATGAAGACCTGGAAAGAAGGATATTTCTCTGAGTAATGACATTTCAAATTCATTCTTCATGTCCTTTGCAAATTTTTGGCTTAACTTGTGATTAGTGTACTTCCAAAAATAATATCATCAACATAAATTTCAATTAATAAAATACTACCTTGAGTTACCTTGATGTAGAGGTTGTTGTCTACACTTCCTTTCGACAGTTCATAGGGAGTTTTGTCATTGTTGTTTCTGAGAATTACTCTGTTTTTAATGTGAATTGATGTATGCACTACATGCGTACAAAAAATATATGTCAATTTGGAATCCATTATCATTGTTCGATCCATTTCCTATGTAATTATCATCCATTATGATAATTTTCCTTTGTCTTTGAACCACTCTCTGAACCAATCTATGAATTCATGATCTCATCCACTGTCATATATTTCTCCAAACTTGCTAAGTGTTCTTATGAATCCATCTTTGTCCATACTGTCCAATATTCTACTTGTGCAACTGTCCATAATGTTGATCCATTTATCACTATACTATCATGAAGTCTTGATTAATCTATCAAACCGTATTTCTTCTAACTGACTGCTCTGAATCTGTCTTCTCAAACTCTGCAAGTTGCTCGAAGGATGGTTCTTTGTTCTGACACAGCTATTGCATAGAATCCCCATGTCTAATATCCATATTACTTGGGAGTCTCTAAGTCGGATGGCTCAGAACAATTCCTTCTTTGATGTGTATTCATCATCATCTTCATTGGTAGATTCATCATCATCTTCATTGGGAGATTCATTATCTCTCTAAGCTCTTAATTCTTTCTTTCTATCTGTGGATTCATCTTTCACTACAATGCCTGAAAGTAAAATATCTTGAAATTATTCATTATTTACCTGTCCTTCCTTTCTTTCAGTTATTTTCCAAATCTTTCTGTATCTAACATGTTTACTTTTCTCTGTAGAATTTTCTTCATCTTGTTTTATTGCCAATCTTTCGATCTCTGGTACCTGGTCTTTGTTCACTTTTTCTTCTTGTTTTCTTATCCATAATTTCTTATATATGATATCGATGTTCTCTTTCATGGAAGTATCGATCATGATTCTACAATCATAAGCTATGTGTCCATAGTTATGACATTTGTAACATTCAATGTTACATGGGACCACATAGGTATTTCTTTCTTGAACATTTATTTTATAATCCCTGCAATCTACAACCTTATGTCCAAAGTTAGTACAATAAAAAAAATGACCATAAGATAAATTTCCATACCTGGGAGTGAATGATCTTCTTTGTGGTGTAGTCCTTCTGTATTTCTGCCTTGACTGATCATGATCATGATTGAATCTTCTTTGTGGCTTGAACATGGATGGTCTTCTTGAAGATGTATCTTTATTATTTTTCTTAGATTATGGTTGACCATGATTCCTTCCTTTGAGTACCTCTGCATAACTCTTTCTATTTCTTCATTATTCTTTTCTATCAATGCATAGTGCTTCTCTTCATTCTCTACAATTGCTGTGGATGTTTCTATCTCTTCATCGTTCTTATTGAGCTTGACGATTTTGACTCTTAGTGTGATGAATTCTCCTTCAATATTCTCAACCTCTTCTTCTTTCTTCATTATATGAGACTTCATGACCTCTTATGTTCTCTTTTCTTCTTCAAGTTGGATTTTCAATGTAATTATTTCTTCTTCCAGTCTTCTCTCTTCATTACCAAACTCTTCCTCAAGTTGGTTTAAGTCATTGGTTCTTTCCTTGAGATGAACCATCAATATCTTTTCTCTCTTTTTCTGCTTCTTCCTTTTGTGCTGCTATGTTGGCTTCTAAACATTTATTTTGATATTCTAGAGTTTCTTCAATTCTTCTGGCCTCTTCTATTTGAGCTCTTAAAATCATGATGACCTGCTAATCCTTTTCAGAACCTCAAACACTTTCATTTTTCATCATCAATTCTTTCTTGGATGACTTGTTTTGTTCTCTTTATTTCTTTAGATATTCAATTGCATTGATCAATGTTTATCTGTAATCAACTTTTGTTTCTTCATACTCTTCCTCTTCTGAATCTGTCTGACATGATGAGCATATTTCTTCTCATTTTATATCTGCATCTTCTTTGGAATTTTTTGAATCTACGATGGGTGAAGAATATATGTCATGTAACTTATCCCAAATTTCTTTTTCTGATGAACATTTACCAACCTTTTCTCTTACCAGATTAGGTAATCCTTCCTAGATGAAATCCATTTCTATTTTGTTATTCTTCTTCAATTCCTTCTTGGCTACAGTATTTTCCCTTTTTGAACTATCATATACTGTAACAATTGATATCCAAATATAATGTCCTTGTTCTTGTAAAAATACTTTCATCATTATGCTTCACATCTCATACTTAAAACCATTCTGACCATTAAAAATTGGTACTCCATTCTCAGAATAATCCATGATCTCCTTCCAGTGGTTAAACTGTTTCCTGAAAGAACCTGATATGATACCAATTGTTGGATTACTGAGAGGGTGG
>JZKD02S1630607.1:1313653-1356437 GCA_000966675.3 Picea glauca
CCAATAGTTGTAGAGTAAATAAACAATAAACAAATGTGAAATCACACACATACATAGTACACCAATGTTTTACGTGGAAACCCAAAGTGGGATAAAACCACATAATGCTTTTTCTTATATGTATTTAATAATTACATTCATTGGAAGCACCAACTTCCTCTGTTTTCCAGATGCAACTGGAAGGAGGCTCGAACCCCCTAGTTTCTCAGGTTACAACCTGAAGGAAGCTCCAACTCCCCAATTCTATGGATACAACTAGAAGGAGGCTACAAACCCCTATGTTCTCCAGCTACAACTGGAAGGTGGCTACAACCACCTGTCCTTTCCCCGTCTAACACCCCTGACGTAGAAGTAGAATGATGGAAACACTGTCACACTATCACTGTAAGATATACTGTTGTAAACCTGTACCAATCAACCTACAACAAACAACATGTTCCAATAACCTGAACCATGCAAAAACCTTTCATCAACCTATACCTCAACCTGTAATCCACCTATACCATAAACAAGTGCATCAACCATGCACCAACCTGTACCAAAAAACCTGTAGTCAACATTTACCATAAACAAGTGCATCAACCATACCCCAACCTGTACCTCACATGTACCATGAACAAGTGCATCAACCATGCACCAAACCTGTAGCTCAACCTGTACCATGAACAAGTGCATCAACCATGCACCAAACCTATACAAATAACATGTCACAATGACATGTCCAAACAACCTATCTCATCAACATTATGAACCAAATAATATCTACTCACCAATATCAATCACCAAGACAACTCTCAAATATGTGCATCCACCAAACATAACACAACAACTCATAATCACCACCAAGATCAATACGTGCTTCTAATAATATACCAATACAAAGATCCTACATCATCCACAAACCATGTGTCAACAATAATACTAAAAAGTTCCTCAAACCATGTGCCAAGTATGTACCAGTCATGTATCAACTACTGATCAACTATGACTCATCAAGATGTACCAACATCATCAACTATACACCTCATGTATGTGCCAACTCATCAACTACTTGTCTCAACCATGTACCCAACATGTACCTCAACAAAAATCCCTCATCAACTTCATCATCCAAATATGATTTGTAACTCTATAATAGACTTGTTTTATATTATCACATACTTGCAAACCTTCCTTAACTTTAATAGGAAGAGACTAGCATTTTCATCAAACTTTACTTTTGTCTCACATGACTAGTTTTGGATTAGTCAACAACCCTAACTTTAAATAATCATAACTATGTAACTGTAATGAATAAAGATATAAAAATAGTACACAATTTTATTTAGTGTGTTTTATGCAATTCCTCCAGGTGTCACTACTTGGAACCTCTCAAAAAAGGAGTTATAGAAAAACTGGCATACCTTGTAGAATTTTGGCTTATTCTAGAGAGCGAATTGTAGAGCGTACCCCACACGAAATATGTGTTGTATGGATCTGAAAATTTTTACACAGAATACTAAAGACTATCCTATAACCAAAAAAAAAGGTATTACTGAATTATGATCTGTTATGAAGAAGTTATGATGTTTTACCCGAAACACTTGTTTTAGACTAGTTTCAGGACTAGCCACAAACCCTAGTTTCCATGGAGTTTAACTCCAAAACTAAAACGACCCACAAGACGAAATTTTTATCACAGCTACTTGGATATGTTTCCTCAATGACATATCAATTTTATGGTATGAATAATTCTATAAAAATAATTATTGCGAAAATGATGAGATGACCTGTAAATAACATACCTTAGAAATCATCATCAAAACAGTTTATCCTCCCTTGAATTTCATCCTTCGTTACTTCAACTTCCCTCTGAAATTCATATTAGATATCCTTTGGTTACCTCAATCACCTGTAGATATTCAATATGCTCAAGTTTAATCAAAATGAGAGATACTTGCCTCTTATTTTTACTTTCATGTAGCTTCCTCAAGGGGTTACCTTTTAACCATCTTAACCCACTTTCCTTATTTCAGGGTTAACTAACTCATAACCACTTGTCCAATTAGTAATTTATCAATTAAATTTGTTATTTAAATAATTTATTTTGTATCCACTTTGACTTATAGTACACTCATCACTTCATTTTACCCCAAGGGGTTACCTTCTAACCATCTTAAACCACTTTCCTTATTTTAGGGCTAACCCACTTCTAACCACTTGTCAACTTAGTAATTTCTCCATTAGCTTTACTATTTAAATGATTTATTTTTTATTCAATTTGAATTATAGTACACTCATAACTTCACTTTATTATTTACCTTCTAAAATCTCTTAAACCACTTTGACTACTTTGACCTTTTAGGGCTTCTAGCCAACATATGAGGGTCCTCCAATCGTGTAAGGCCATAACTTTGAAACCGTGAGGAGTTATGTGACGTTCCACATACCACCATAAATGGAATGACATGTACTATCCATATAGAATAGTATTACCTACAAATATATCAAAACTCATACCATTATACCTAAAACAAACTTGGGTCCATTACCCAAACCTGGGTTCTCCAACTTCACATGGCCATAACTCTCTAACCGTTAGGAGTTATGTGATGTTACACATACCAGCAGAAATGGAATGTCATGTACTACCCATATTTTATAGTATTACCTTCAAATATATTAAAACTCGTGCCATTATACATCAAACAAACTTGGGTCCATTACCCAAACCTTTGTGCTACCTGAATTCTCTATCAGACTTTCTCCAAGGGTTGAAATTAATCACTAAGGGTTGAAATCAATCACTAAGGGTTGAAATAAATCTACAATATCACACTCCACTAGTTGAAATCAATGACAACCAACAATCCATACCAACTATCCATCAAACTAAGCCAACTGTCTGACAAAATACAACTAGAACAAACAAATGATCCTGAGGAGGGGGAGTTCCTATTCCATTCATAGATGTGGGTGAAGGGGACCCCATTGCATTTTATTGCTGATATTAGAAGTCAAATGAAACTCATCTCATAATAGGTTGAAAAGAAGTTCATATTTCCGGAAACACCACATCCATAAGCATGCAACATTTGGTGGCTTCCCTAGGGTCGATATCTCCACATTAGATAACAATGTCGCTTGTCCTATGACATCAAGCCCTTCAAGGATGAGGTACTATGTGATGTTGCACTACTGAAGGTATGTGATGTTTTACTAGGCCAACCATATATGTGGAATCATCATGGTATTTATGAGTCTTGACCTCGTAGTGTCATTTTTACTCTGGGGGGTCAACTCTACAGGGTACCAGAGGTAGTTCTGAATACTTTCTCGAAAAAACAATGTTGCAAAGTAATATCTCATGCTACAAAGTTTAGCCTCTTCACCATATAATAAAAAAGTGGACAGAAGGACACTACGACCACCACAATCTCAGGTCAATATATTTATGTCCAACAAAAGTTGATTGAAAAGATTGTAGAAGAGAACAAAAATATTCTTGTTGTGCCTACAATGTTGCCTTCACACTTCACAGTCAAGAAAAGTTATAACATATCCCTTCATTCTCTTCATGTTTCATATTCATCGACAAATTCCTCCCACACTTAGGGATATTATGCAGCTATATTGGTTTAATATATCCAACCCCTCCAACAACAACTTCATGACAACCTTGAACAAGCTAAGATGAACAAATTCTTCACCAAGGTAGGAAACTCACCATTGATTCCTAATGGGGGAATAATGATCCAGGTGGATATTTGTGGCCACCCATATATTCCACTAGCTCAAAATACATCTTCCCACCTTGGAATTGTTTTATACAATGTTTCTGGTTCCAAACATTAGGGTTAGTTTTGAGGCCATAAAAGATGTTTTTTGGACATTTGGGAGCCTAAGTGATAGCCAAAGGATTTGACCTGGGCCCGATAGAAATATGTTGTTCTAGGCTATAAATTCCCAATGAGATATGATTCACCCCAAACAAATATCGTATGCAAATGTTACACCCTCAGGAAGTTGATGTATCAATCCCCCATTGGGGCCCGCAAACCTTTTGGTGTTTCATCTTCCAGGGTTAGGGTTTTGGATTCTTTTTATGCTAAAAGGGCCTTTGGAGCCTCATTATAAAAATCCTATTCTTGCAAATGAGTGTATTGAGTACATATATTCTCAACGATAAGGTGCCACCATTCTAATTTCATTCACTCTGTATTTTTACAGTTTTTGTACATTTCTATCATTTATAAAAATTATGCATTACTGTATCTATGTGTTTCTCGGAATATATCTATGTATTTAATGATTATATTTCCACATTCATTTCATTATCAAAATAATCCAAATCACATAGTGACTATCAAGTGTTCTAAAGGAATTATTGGGGATTTCTTCCTGTTTCATACATATCTGGTGATATCCAGAATGAAGATAAATTTTGGTAAAGTATCAAGCACCACCCAATTCATGAAAATGGTCATCAATGATAGGAATGGGATATTCATCTTATATTTTGATTTTTTTTAGGGAATGGAAATAAGAACACAAGAAGAAAGTGACCTATTTACTTAGTACCATGAAGATTGGAGAATAATAGGGGCTTATACAAGGATGGATAACACCTAATTCCAACCATTCTTGAACAATTTTCTCAATTTCATTTTTATGGGAAAAGAGATGATGATAAGGGTGAACATTGGGAGGAACACTTCCAAATAATAGATGAATGGAATGATCATGGATTCCATGGGAAGGGGGAATTCCATGGGGAGTGTTAAAAACATCTTGGTTTCAGGAGAGTATATATTGTAGGTCAGGGTGTACAAAGGGTTTCCTAACAACATGGATTGAATGGAGTTGGGAAATAATGCTAGAATTACCTTCTTCAAGTAGATTTTCAAGTCAGTAGGAATTGATGATCTCAATTGATCTTGATGTGATGCCTTGGAACTTATACTATTGTCCCTCCTATTAGAATTGCATGGTTAGGTCCTTAAAATAAATGAGGATGGGGACATGAGTATGTAACCATTCAAAATCGAGCAAAATGTCACAACTTACCATGTATATAGAAAACATATTAGATTTCAGAGGGTACTAATCTATCTGTAGGCACACATTTTCACAATTCCCATTACATTTCATGGAATTGTCATTGGAAATCATGATTTGAAAACTATTGACTGCACATATATAGCAATTGATTTCCTAGAAAATGTGACCATGAATAAAATTATGGGTGTTTCCACTATCAAATAGGATTACAGATTTCCTATGCTTAATGTATCTAATTACCTTGATGGTCTGGGGAGTAGAGAATCTAGTGAGGGCATGCAATGAAATCAGGGGTTCAACTTTTGGAGGATAAGAGGGTGGAGTAGGATCATATGATTGGGGTATATCTTCCACAATGAGAAATTCATCCTCCTTATCAACAAAATCCTTATAAATGGCCATAAAAAAATTATGTTCCTTACACTTGTGCCTCAAAAAATATTTGTCATCACAAATATAGAAAATACCCTTGAGTTGGTGTTCATCAACTAATTTCTAGATCTTGAGAGGAGTGGCATGAGGGGTAGGATTGGTAGGTATAGGGTGAGGAATAAAAAAGGTTTTTTGGTTATGAGAAAAGATAACATGTTGTTCTTTCTTTGCATGTTTAGAATCTTCCAACTAAGTCTGTGGGTGAGCCATTAGGACCTAGGCTCAGATTTCATCCTTTAGGCCACTAGTAAATTATTCTCAAAAGAAGACATCTAACATACCCTTCGTTCTAAAATCCAAATGCTCAAAGGTGGTGATAAATTATTCCACTATGCCTGACTATTTCAACTTGGTAAAATGACCCAAATGGTGTATGTCTGTGTCAAAGTGTTCATAAATTTTGGACAAAATTTGTTTCCAAGAAACATACCCTTGGCATGATTTTTTATTCCATTTCCACCATTTCTAGAGTTCATGATCTAGATAGTGGAAAACGTAATGTAGTTTGGACAATTCATTAGTGGTGTCATGCAAGGATAATTAATGTTCCATTTGTGTGACCCAACCCGTAGGATTCAAGCCATCACATTTGTTCACCTTGACTCTAGGAAAATGTAGTTATCGATGAGGTGGATTGGAATGAAAGGCTTTGGAATGGAAATATTTGGCATCTCTATGGCGCTAACGTTGTTTAGAGGAGATAGTGTCTGGGAATCGACTCATCATGTCCTTCATCTTGGCCAAGAGGGATTCTATAGACTCTTGCACACCTTGAATACTAGGTTTGATGGTAGCATTATTAGAGTTGAGGGTAGCAATTTTGGAATTTTTTTTTTTGATGAAATGATTGTTTTGTTCATTGTCAGCAAGCAAGGTGTTGAGTTCTTGTTTGTGAGTGAGAGCCATTTAGGGAGAAGAAAAAAGTGGGTAGATGGGTCCAAACATAAAAAGGGTTATGAATGAAGGGTATCATGGTGGATGGGGTGAAGAGAGGAATCCAATGGGATAGGTGGAAAAAAAGGGTGTCGAGAAGGGTGGGTGGGTCCACATAAAAAAATAAGGATTACAAGTGATAGGTATCACCGTGATCAGGGAAAAGAGATGAATCCAATGCGATAGGTCTCGAATAAGGGTTATGGAGGGACCATTATACTTTTTTTTTCTACTATGGAGTTATACTCTAGCCCGGGGAATAATGTAGTAACACAATTCCCAAATTTTTAACATGGGAAATTGTGTCGAAACTTTATAGCGAGGAGGCATGATTGTGCGACAAAATTTCCCTTATTTTTCTTTTCTATTATGTTTCGTTCCCAAGGGTTAGGGTTTTCATATTTCCTACAAAATTTTATTTTCATTGTTCTATATCTCTATGGTATACGTACAGGGTCAAAGAGTAGTAATCGACCCAACATCTCAGGGCACCAACTAAGGAGGCTCAACCATACAACATGATTACGCAGGTACTAGAGAGTATATTTTGAAGTGTTGTTGTTGGACCTTGGAATTGTCATATTTTTATCTTCTTTCACCTATGTTTTATCACTTATTTCTCACCCATAACCTATGTTATTACTTATTAATCCATTTTCATACTTATCTGTAGGAATTAGATCCAAGGTATTTTCCATTTGCATTTCTTAGTATTTGACATGAATTATGGTTAAGCATTAGAGAAATTTCATATTTATATTTATCTTGGAGTTAATATGAAACTACAATGTGTTAGACAGGTTGTTGTGCAAGATGTGATATCGAAGTATTTTGTTTCCCATTGTTGCAACTCAATTGCTATAGTTTCCATGCTATTTCTACAACTCCCATGCATTTGTTGCAACTCTGAGCACTATTGTTCCAACTATGGAGTATTTATTCAACTCCAAGTACTCTTGTTGTAACTCTGAATAGTGTCGCAACTCCTGTGATGAAAATATGAGAATTGTTGTTACAACTCTAAACAATGTCACAAATCTCGTGTTACAACTCTGAAACATTGTTGTAACTTCAAGCATCGTGCTGCAACTTTGAGCATTGTTGCCGCAACTCTGAACAATTCCGCAACTCTCATTCTACAACTCTGGAATATCGATGCAAATCTGAGCACTGTTCTTGCAACTCCGATCACTATTGTTGCAACTCTAAGTAGTTCCACAACTCTCGTGTTGCAAGTTTAAACAATGTCACAACTCTTGTTGCTACAACTTTGAGCACTACTTCTACAACTATGAATAGTGTCACAACTCCCTTGCTGCAAATCTTGGTTGTTGTTACTCCAGATGTTGTTACTACTATGTCATCATTGTTGTTACTCCTATAACTAAATATCTACAAAGTGGTTCCTTGATATTTGTCATATGAGGGATTATTAAGTCAATATAAGTCTATCCTCAAAATATCTCAACAACCCATATCGTACTTTTTGAGAAATCAAGTTTTCATGATTTTTTGCAACTTGCTGCAACTCTGAATAGTGCCGCAAATCCCATGATGCAACTATGAATAGTTTCACAACTCATGTGTTGCAACTTGCCCAAGGAAAATTGAGCCATCGGAACCATGATCCATGATGTCACATATTCTTCATTTATGGATTTATGAAACAATAATATTAGTCCATGAAAATCAAAGATATAGATATAATTTTGCAATTGCAAGACAAAATATTAGTTTGAGTGGTTGACCAAGAATCTTGGAATTACTGGGCAAAATCTCTTGGATTTATTAGTGGAAACACTTTGTCTTACGACCACATGGTGATTGGGGAGTAGATATTTTAGTTCGATTTTTTTATGAAAGTGTGTGAAATTTTCCCTTTCAACAACTTACCTTTTATCAAACAGATTAAATTTACTTTATGTGAAATAGATTAGATTTCAATTCCGCAAGAGTGATTTAGAATTATATCTCCATATAATATTAGTCACCCCTCCTATTCTTCCTTTTATTTTGTTTCATTTCTCTCCTTGCTTCCATCTTTCCAAATTTCCATGTCACTTCTATCTTGTTTCCATCTACTTCTCGCCTCACACATTTTTCTTTTTTTCCTCTCTACCTCCTCTTTCTCCCCACCTCACTATGAAAAATCATTTATCCACTCTTTCCCTCCTACTTTGTCTTACATCGTGCCTTTACTTGTCATATTCTTTCCCACTCTTCATTCTTTCTTTATTTTCCATTTTATTTTCCCTTCATTACCTACCACCCCCCCTTTCCCCTGTTCAACATCCCTATACCCTTTTGATCATTTTGTTTCCTCTTATTTATTAAAACCATGCTCCTTTTTAATTTTTTGACCCCTTTACAACCCTCAATTCTCCATCATTGACTGCATCTACCTACACTCAATCCCTTTAATCTTATGCATATTGGAAAATGATTTGATGATGGTTGTATTTATCATTCAAATTTTCAAGGCCCTTATCATACAAGAATCCCAATTTCATAAGAATGTGGAATTTATTTCATGGATAATGAAAAACTCCATGGAATATTTTTCCCACGGTGGTTGTGTTAGGTTTTCATTATTTTATATTTTCAATAATGAGACACTTCATCGACTATTTTTAGTTCCCATGATGGTTATGTCAGGACCTCATTGCCACATTTTTGGATTTCAATATTAATTCATCTTTTACTTTCGATTATGGGTATATTCTTTACATTCGTTGCATAGGTCATAATGCACAATATTGGATAGAGGTGATTGCAATTTTTGGTGTGGGAGTTTATTACATAAGGAAATACATGTATATGAAAACTTACACATACTCATATCATCATTTGGATAAATTTCTTTTTGAATAGACTTTTATGGCACTTTATTACGTTGACTTCACTAAAAACACAGTCAAAACAATCTTATTTTGGGGGGTCATACGGGCTCATTTTCGAAACCTGTTTCTATCCAAAATATCCCTTGGACTATACTTTCTAATTCATCTTGAATTTTTCAAATTGGATTTCAAATGAAGAATTTATGGCCAAAACAATGACTGAATGTAGAGAAGGAATCTCAGGAACACAGTCAGGACAATCAAAATCCGAGGGACTAAAATTGAGATTTTTTTAAGCCAGTTCCTAGGGGAAATAGCCATCAGATTGTAGTTTCTAAAAGAATCAGAATCATTCAATTTGGATATCAGAAGAAAATGTTATGAACAAATTACTGATTGTTGGTCATAAAACATATATCATGGAAAATATGCATGTTGACTATTCACAAGCACATACAACATGTCAAATCACAACGTATTAAAAAAATGTTTCTAAGGGATGAATCCATTCAAGTATAGTTTAATACACAATTTGATTCACTCAATTTATAATTTGTATGAAAACATTATTCAAAAATTAGTGACTTCTTATCCTAAATCAGCATGACAAAAACTATGCCTCTTAGGTTTGTTCATCAGAGGTTTTTGTACAACAAATACAATTACTTTTAAAACTTGTTTCTATTGGAGATGAATAAATTAATCCAATTTCATATCCAAGTGGAATCATGTCTATCCAACCTTTAACTAAAATGTTATGATCAAAATATTGATTGTTGGTCTATGGGGGAATTTAAAATCACCTTTGTCATGCAAGTTTTCCTTAGAAAGTTTGGCATATAATTTAGAGGAATTTTGAAAACCTATTTCTAATAGAGATATCTCTATGAATATAATTTCACATGTCTTTGGAATCACTCAAATTGGATGAGAAATGAAACAATTATCAATGAAATGTTGTTGGATGGTCTAGGTGGTCACCACTCTCCTCAGTAGGTAAAAAAATGAATTTTGTTTTGGCATCTTTCCTTGGATTTGTTTTATTAACACTATTTGTCATTTTTTTCGTATTTCTTGGATGAAGAGAGGTGGTGCACATCTCTTCTTCCATGATCTCACATTTTATTGCAGGTAAGTGCTAGTTGTTTTGCAGATCCTAGGAAGATCAGGGAAGCTAAGTCAAGTGATTCTTGAGGCCATATTTTTTTGAATGAGGTTATATCATCTATTAAGAAACAAGGTGTTATTTTTATATCATGAGGATGTTACCACTCAATGCTTATACTCCATTTGCAAACCTTCTTTCATCTTCCTATTCCCATTTTCCCCTTGGTTACAACTTCATTTGTAGCCTGATGTTCATTTTTCCCACTCCTATTTCACATCCCCTTTCCATTTTTCCATTTTTCTATTTCATTTTCTCTTTCCATTTTCACATAGAATTTGCAACATAAGGGCATTGTCGTCATGTCTATCAGTCACATTGTTGTTATTCATATGGATCAAGAACATGATAAGGGACAAATTGATTTGAAGATGAATTGAAGACCAATGTGAAGATCAATGTTAAAGAAATTCAAGTTCCATCGTTACATTCCCCGTTGCTACATCATCCATGTCATGGATGTTGAAGAATCCTTCCAAAATACCTAAGTTTCATCATGCCCATTCACCATCATCATGGTATGTTTATGCATTTACTTCCTCTTATCTCAATAATGCATGCATGTTGAAGTTCATAGAGTCGAAATTGTTATCTTTGAAAACTAATAACCCTTAGCTGAATATCATTCATATAACCACTAAAATCATAAATTCATCCCCCACCACTCCATCAATTCCATGAATTTCTGCTTGAACATCCTTAACCCATGCAATAAAGTGACACAACTCTCTTACAATGATGAGTTACCCTACCATCCTTTTCCTTCCCTTAATAAAATTGATGGTGAAAACCTGTCTCAGGTGCCATCAAACCGTGGAATGCTTGAAAACTAGCTTGTTTTTAGGCATCCCTCAAGGATAATAATATTCTGACTGTGAAAACCCTCTCAGTGCAGATAGACAGACCTTGTCTGAAAACCAACTTGTTGGTGGGAAAGGTTTGCGAATAAAGTAAGAAATAACTCCATGAAAGTTGCTCTCTCAATAAAGGTTTGTAGGTTTTCCTTTGAATAAAATTTCTGAGATTCTTTGCTACATCAGAGATGAGTATCATATCTCCTCAAGCTACAAGTTCCAATATCCACACTACTCTTCTTGAAATGTTAGTATATCATTGTGGACCATATCAGATCTCTTACTTCTCAAAACACTGCTACAAGTATTATGGACTTCATAGGTAGGTGCAGGTATGCTTGTTTCTATTTTATTTAATTATGATTCATTGAATGTTATAGATGTGTATTTGGAAAATTACATATGCCTACTCTATTATTTTCCCTTACCATACTTTATTTCCATTATCAAAATATTTTGGTTTTTTTGGGGGGGAACATTTTCTTTTCATTTCCTTACCTTTCATCATTATCCCATCACCACCCTTGTTCCATGTGACTCATGAAATCGTCCTACTCATGGCCTCATTTCCCACAACCTTTTTGAAGCATGAAGAGAATGTTTCTACATGAGCCCTATTGTTGCTAAACCAGAACCAACAATAGGAATTATTGCTTCTCTCACACAAGAACCAATAGTAAGAATAAATAAAAGTCAATTTTGTTTCTCCACAAGAACCACCAAAAACCCAACAAGCAGTTGATACACATGCATAGGCCAAGAAAACTATTGTAAGAGAGGGAGAGGGTTGCTCCATAATAACCTACAACAAAATAAGTTGTTGTAGATGTTGGATTACTGAGAGGGGGGTTGAATAAGTAATAGAGCAATATAAACCTTTTTCACCATAAAATGCAAGTGTTATATCAATGTAGCATTATCATCTAATAGCTGCAGAGGAAATAAACAATGAAAAAATGAGAAATCATACACATACATAGTACACCGGTGTTTTTACGTGGAAACCCAAAGGAGGAGAAAACCACAAAATTATTTTTCTTATATGTCTTTAAGAATTACATTCATTGGAAGCACCGACTTCCTTTGTTTTCCAACTGCAACTGGAAGGAGGCTCCAACCCCCTAGTTTCTCATGCTACAACCTGATGGAAGCTCCAAATCCCCAATTCTATGGCTACAACTAGAAGGAGGATACAACCCCCTATGTTCTACGGCTACAATCAGAAGGTGGATACATCCACCTATCCTTGCCCCGTCCAACTACCCTGAAATATAAGTAGAATCATGGAACCACTTTCACACTATCAATGTGAGATATACTACTGTAAGCCTATACCAATCAACCTATAATCAACCTATACTATAAAAAAGTGCATCAACCATGCACCAACCTGTACCTCAACCTATACCATTAATGAGTGCATCAACCATGCAACAAATATGTACCAATCATGCATCAAATACAAATAAACTATCACTCATCAAGATGTACCAACATCATCAGATATACACCTCTTGTATGTCCCAACTCATCAACTACTGGTCTCAACCATGTACCCAACATGTACCTCAACCAAAATCCCTCATAAATTTCATCATCCAAATCTGATTTGTAACTTTGTAATAGACCTGGCGTATATGATCACGTACCTACAAACCTTCCTTAATTTTAACAATAAGAGACAATCATTTTCATCAAACTTTACTTTAGTCTCACATGACTAACTTTTGGATCAAAGTCTACTTTATTCTCACATGAATAATTTTGGATTAGTCAAAAACCATAACTTGAAATAATCATAACTATGTACCTATAATGAATGAAGATATGAAAATATTACACAATGTTCTTGAATGTATTTTATGCAATTCCTCTAGGTTTCACTACCTGGAACCTCTCAAAAAAAGAGTTATAGAAAAAATGGCATACCTTGTTGAATTCTGGCTTATTCTAGAGAGTGAGATTGTAGAGAGTGCCCCACACAGAATATTTGTTGTATGGATATACACATGGTACATAAAATGATAAATATTTTACTATAACCAATACATTTGGTCTTACTGAATTTGGATATGTTATGAAGAATTTATGAAGTTGTTACCTGAAACACTTGTTTTAGACTAGTTTCGGGACTAGCCACAAACCGTATTTTCCACGGAGTGTAACTCCAAAAATACAACGACCCACAAGATAAAATTTTTATCACAACTACTTGAATATGTTTCCTCAACGGCCTCCATATTTTTTAGTCTGAATCATTCTAGAAAAAACTTTACTGCGAAAATGATGAGATGACCTATAAATAACACACCTTAGAAAGCATCATCAAACAAATTTATCCTCCCTTGAATTTCAGCCTTGTTTACTTCACCTTCCCTCTAAATTTGCCTTAGATATCCTTTGGTTACCTCAATCACTTGTGTATATTCAATATTCTCAAGTGTGATTAAAATGAGATACCCTTGCCTCTTATTTATACTTTTATGTAGCTTCCTCAAGAGGTTACCTTTTAACCATATTAGATCACTTTCCTTATTTTAGGGCTAACCAACTTTTAACCACTTGTCCACTTAGTAATTTCTCCATTAAATTTATTATTTAAATAATTTATTTTTTATCCACTTTGACTTATAGTACACTCATCACTTCACTTTATTATTTAAATAATTTCATCTTTGCAACCACGTTGACTACTTTGACCTTTTGGGGCTTCTAGATGACTCATGAGGGTTCTCCAACTTCACATGGCCATAACTCTCTAACCGTGAGGAGTTATGTGGCGTTCCACATAACACTGGAAATGGAATGAAATGTACTATACATATAGAATAGTATTACCTTCAAATATATTAAAACTCATACCATTATACATCAAACAAACTTGGGTCCATCTAGATGACTTATGAGGGTTCTCCAACTTCACATGGCCATAACTCTCTAACTGTGAGGATTTATGTGACGTTACACATACCACTGGAAATGGAATGCCATGTAATATACATATAGAATAGTATTACCTTCAAATAGATTAAAAATCATAACATTATACATCAAACAAACTTGGGTCCATTACCCAAACCTTTGTGCTACCAGAATATTCTACTGGAATTTCTTCAAGGGTTGACATCAATGACAACCAACCCAAATAATCAACAATATCCCCATTTAGCATTGATGGAAACAATGTGATTCAATACTAGAGTCATATCACTCATGCCCCCCCTGTGACCATCGCTCCCCCTGAAACCATGCCTATGTGCTCTTTCTCCAAGAATTTACCTTTTCATATGATAAATCTTTCTCCCTTTGTCATCAATGGCAAAGGTATCTTTCCATCCGTGGCTGCCCCCCCTGACTAAACTCTTCCTGAAACGGATCTCCCAACCTGAACTATACTCTTTATGGTGCTTCCTCGTGTAAATATAATACATATAGGATAAAAATTCAAAAGCATTCATTTTGGAGTAGAAATTACTTTGAGTCTCTGGAAAAGATACTCAAAGGTTTCCCGTGGAAGCAATTTTGTAAAGATGTCTTCCACTTGTTCTTTTGTGACCACATATTCAACTCTGATGTTCTTCTCTGCAACCTGTTCTAGTAGAAAGTGATACTTGATTGGAATGTTCTTCATTTTGGAGTGCATCACTGAGTTCTTTGATATATCGATGGCGCTTACATTATCACAATAGATTGGAATGGGATCATCATACTCAACCTATATATCTGTCAGATTTTGTTTCATCCATAGAACCTGTGTACAACATACTACTACTGAAATATACTATGCTTTGGTTGTAGATAAATATATTGATGATTTTTTATTTCTTAGACAAGATACTAAACACTCACCCAAGTAGAACGTTGCTCCACTAGTGCTTCATCAGTCATCAGTGCAAACTTCACAATCTACATTTGTGTAGGAAATAAGTGATAAATATTTTCCTTTTGGATAACATAATAAAAAATCTTATGTTCCTTTGAGATATATGAAAATCCTATTTACTGCTAAGACATGTGATTCCTTTGGTGCTACTTGAAATAATGCCACCTATCCAACTACCTGCATTACATCTACCACATATAGTAATCTACCAAAAATTGACTTGTATTGCCTCTAGTATGTAGACTTTGAATCATCATCTTTGCTCAACTTGCAACTAGTTTGCATAGGAGTGGTAACTGGTTTGCAATCTTCCATTCCGAACCTCTTTATAATTTCTCTGATATACTTAGTTTGAGAAATAAAAATTCCTTGGTTTCTTTGACCTATCTGAATACTGATAAAGAAGGATAGTTCTCCAAGTAATGACATTTCAAATTAATCTTGCATATCCTTTTCATATTTCTATATTAACCTTTCATCAATACTTCCAAAAATAATATCATCAACATAAACTTCAATTAATAAAATACCATATTGAGTTACCTTGATGTAGAGGTTGTTGTATGCACTTCCTTTTTTGAACCCAACCTGTTGTAGATATTTATCCAGGCTAGAGTACCATGCTCTAGGAGATTGTTTTAGACCATACAAGGCCTTATTCAATTTAGACACATAATATGCATTCTTTGGAAATGGAAATCCTTCTGGTTGTTCAATGTAGACTTCTTCTTCAAGTTCCCCATTCAGAAAAGTTGATTTCACGTTCATCTGATACACTTTAATATTCTTGGAGCATGCATAATCTAAAAGCAATTGGATTGCTTCCATTCTGGTAGCTGGGGAAAATGTCTCTTCAAAGTCGATTCCTTCAACCTGTGTGTATCCTTTACGTACCAATCTATATTTGTTCCTTGTAACTTGTCCATATTCATTCAATATATTTATGAAAACCCACTTTGTTCCAATCACATTCTTATTCTTTGGTCTTGGAACCAATTCCCAAGTGTCATTCTTCTCTATTTGAACCAATTCTTCATCCATGGCCTTATTCTAGAATTCATCCTTGCTGGCCTCTTCAAAAAAATTTGGTTCAATCGTAGATAAGAGTGCTAGGTGCATTTGTTCTGGTGAACAGATTCTTCTTTTAGTCTCAACTCCTGCATCCATGTTTCCGATAATCTAATCTGAAGGATGATTCTTTTGTACTCACTCGCTAGGTGTATTTGGAGGCACTTGCTGAACTTGTTCTTATACTTATGCCTGATCCTCTTCATATTCCCCTTCTACTTCTTCTTCATCTTCTACTTCTTCTTCGTAAAGTTCTTCCATTGATTCATTTTCTTCTTCCTTTAATTCTCGTCCACATGTTTAATCAATTGTTAAATTGATGCTTTTCACAACTTTTTTCAACCTCAGATTGTAACACTTGTATGATTTCCGTGTACTTGATTAAACAACAAGTAATCATTTGTCCAAACAAGAGTCAAACTTTCCCATTCTTCCATATTCTCTTTTGATGTATCATTTTCTTCCAAATACTCTGAAGTGCTTTACATTTTCCAGTCTTCCTTTCCATAGATCGTAGGGAGTTTTGTCATTGTTGTTTTTGACCATTACTCTATTTTGAATGTGAATCGTTGTATGCACTGCATGTGTCCAAAAACTATTTTTCAATTTGGAATCCATTAGCATTGTTCAGGCCATTATCTGTACTAGCATGTTCTTTCTTTCAACAAATCCATTATGTTGAGGTGTCCTAGAAACATAGAATTGCCCTTTTATTCCATGCATGTTGCAGTAGTCACTAAATTCCTTTAAGCTTAACTCTCCTCCATTATCAGATCTTAAACATTTGATTTTTGAATCCATTTCATTTTCAACCATCTCCTTGTAGATCTCGATGTTTTCAAAATCTTCTGACTTATTATTGAGAAACCAAACTGCGGTCATTCTTGTATAATCATCAAATAATAACATAAAGTATTTCTCACCTTTTAAACCCTTTGTTGTAGTTCATCCAACTAGATCAGTATGCACAATTTTCAATGGTATTGTCATTGAATATTCCTTTGATTTGAACCTGGTCTTTTCTTGCTTTCCTTGTTGACAATTCTTGCATAAAGTGTTGGTTGGTTTCATGATCTGGGGCATTTCTCTAACTGCTTGCTTTTTGTTGACTTTGAAAAGGTTATAAAAGTGTATGTGACCCATTCTTTTGTTCCATAGACAACTTTCATCTTCCTTTCCTAAACAACACTTTTCATTTCCAATTTCACTTAATACATATATGTTGCTTGAAGTTCTTGCAACTGTTGCAATCAATTTTCCCAAACCCTCTTTTCTTATCTATCACTTTTGTGAATTGGAAGTAATTTTATGACCTTGGTCACACATTTGACTTACAATTATAAGATTATGTTTCATATCTTCTACTAGTAGAACATTTTCTGCCTTGGTATTCTTCTTTCCAATTCTAACCATGTCTTTTCCAATGATTTTAGTTGAATCATCATTTCCAAAGGATATTGATCCATCTCTTTCCTTTATTAATGTAAGAAATTTGTCTTTATCACCTGTCATGTGTTTTGAATAGCCACTGTCAACATACCAGCCCCGTTTCTTCTGCTTAACTTGTAGAGAGAGTGTGCATTCTTCATTGCTATATTAATTCTTCTTTCTTATCCATGTTCTCTTCTGAGGTTCCTATCTATGATTGTTGTTGTTCTGGTGTGGTTCTCAAGGAGGGATTGTCATTATACAATCTTTGGCCATGTGTCCAAATTTTTTGCACTTGTGGCATTCCACTTCAGTGCTCAATGATTCAAACCTGTTGTAGCTTCTTCTCTTTGTTTCAATAGGCCTTCTTGGATAACCATTTTGTGTATGACTTTCAAAGGTGTTTATCTTCCTCCTATTAGCTCTACAATTTACAACTTTATGTCCAAAATTATTGCATGCATAACATAAACCAAAAAACATAGTTTGATACCTAGGAGTTGAAGATCTTCTGAAGGAAGTTACTTTTATGAATCCTTCTTATTCATGAGGCCTGTTTGCTTCTGTTGGTCATTGATTCTGAAATATGAATCTTCTTAGTGGAGGCGTGTCCCTATAATCTTCCTTGTAGGTCTTCCTATTCTCTTTGATTGTTTATGCATAACTCTTTCGGTATGTTTCTTGTTCTATTGTTTTGGATCTTGATCCCTTTTCTGTATGATTGTATCCAAGTCCATACTTGTCATGATAAGGCTTTTGACTACTGATAATGTCATCTAGAACTTTTGAGTTGTTCTGAATGTTTTTATTTTGAAGATCCTTTCTCAATGTGACAATCCTTGCTTCCAAATTTCAAAATGATCCTGTCTCTTTATTCTAATTGTTCTTTGAGTGCTTCTTCAATTATTTTATCTTATTCTATTTGAACCTTCAATTTTGTTATCATTTTTTCTAGTTCATGAGTATCTTCTTTCTTTTCTAGTTCTTCTTGTAGCTTCTTGTTTTTCTTATTTTCTCTTCTTATAACTTCTATGGCACTCAACAATTCTTCTTGGTAGTCAAATTCTGCCTCTTCATATTCTTCTTCGGTGTATTCTTTATCAGAGTGTTCTATTGTCATGAATATAACTCTTTTTGTCTCACTGTTACTGACTTCATCTTCATCTAATGAGGAGATGTCTTCTTTGGTGCATAAACCCTTCTTGAAATATTTCTTTTTAGTTCTTTTTCCTTTATATGCTTGTTTTCTATTTGAGTAATCTTCATTGATCCTCTTATTTTTCTTATGAGGACATTTGTTAGCAAAATGACCAATACCATCACAATTAAAACAAATCGATGGAAGCTTACCTTTATATCTATCGTTGGTTCCCTTGTTTAATATTCTGACAAAGTTGGCCACTTCTTCTTCATCATATTCTAAGAATTCACTGTTGTTGCTATGTTCCTTTTGATTTCCCTTTTTCTTTGACCTTTTGGATGCTTTGAAAGATGCTTCTTTTATATTTGGATTTTTTTGTTCAGATCTCATTTCATATGCTGTGAATATTCCATGTAGTTCGTTCATGCTTATTGAGTCTAGATCTTCTCTTTCTTCTAGTGTTGATATCTTAGGACAAAATCTCATAGGAAGAGATCTTATTGCCTTTTGAACAATTACAGATTCTTCAATTTATTCTCCCAATCCTATGATTGCATTCATGGTTTCATCGACTCGTAAGAAGTAAGCTTCAATATCCTCATCTTTAGTTGTTCGAATTGACCTCTATAAGTTTGAATCTTTGCTTCTTTGACTTTTGAAGCTCCTTCATAAATATTTTGAATTTTGTCCCAAATATATTTAACGTATTTACAATGTAAAACTTTGGTATATGCGGATTCACCAAGACCATTTAGAAGTGCATTTGTGGCTTTGGAATTGTTTTGACTGAGTTTCATTTCTTTTTCACTCGTTGGAGAAACTGTCAGTTATTTGTATCCATCTACTACAGATTGCCAAATTTGAAATCCATGTTCATGTATATACGTTTTCACCCTTCTGCTCTAGAATCCATACTTTTGTCCATCAAAATGTGGTATTCCATTTTTATACATGTTGTTGCTCTCCATGAACTAACTTTCAGTGGTTAAACTGATTCTTGAAGGAACCTATTCTGAAACCAATTGTTGGATTAATGAGAGGGACAGTGAATCAGTAATGCATAACCTTTTAGGGTAGAAGGAAACAACTTTAGCCTATGTGCATCCTAGAGATAGTTATAACTCATGCACAGGATGTCAAACTAAAAAAGAAAGACATCTGGGTCTTCACTACTTTTCCCATAAAAGGTTGGTAGTGCTGAAGGTGGGATATTTTTCATATTGACATTCTAGACCAAATCCAAAATAGGAAACCCAAAGGTGGTTTCTGGTCTTAGCTCAGTCTCTATTTGTTATTCTTCTTCATTTTCAACATGAATTTCTCCTCATTCTCTTCTATCCAATTCTCTCCCTCTTTCTGCCATGTTAAAAGGATTACAAAAAATTGTATATGCAATCTAATCTTTCTTTGGTGAGGGTGTGAAATCCCACCTCTCTGGATTCTTTTTGACAGAATTGCTATCTCCTATTGGTTCTTTTGAGGATCCTATTACCTTTGATTCAACAGTTGCAGTTGTTATTTGTGAAACTATAGTGTCAGGGTTCCTGAAAATAGCTTGCACTTCTTCTAGATTAACTGTGTCAACCAAGTTTGGATCACCAGGAAATTGAATTTGTTGGTATGTGGTATTTCCTGGTTCTATTTTTTTCTCTATGGTTTCCTCAGCCAGAGTTCCAGTCTCAGTTTCTATTTCTTTTTGGGTGGAGGTTTCTTCTTTTTGTTGTTTTGAGTTTCCCCTAAATCTACCTCTATGATCTCTATTTCTCATGAAAACATACTAGATAAAAGAAAAACTAAGATTGAGTTTTAGAGGAACCTATGATAACAGATATGTCGGTTCTCACCCTTCATTTCACAGCTCCTCTTTCATCAACCTGCTAACATACCACACCAAACCAAATACATTTTAAGAAAATAACCAAAATAATTATCTAACTTACCTTCTAAATAGCTCCCTGACAATGGCGCCAAAAATGTCAGGCTGTTGTATTAAAGATTTTTAATTACCCGAAAACACTAAATTGTCAAACCAGGGTAAGTGAACTTAGAGCTGCTACACTATATGTATTGGTAAGATTCTAATTCCTATCTAAAGGTTATTCTGAGAAGAAAACACAAGCTTACTCTTAGAAACTGAACCATAATGATTATCTTAAAACTAATCATATCTTGTCTAATTCATCAAATGGAAACAATTCTGAGTTTAAGTAAAGGTTTTTCTATTCCTAGTCTAATGTAATCACCCAAGACTATCTACCATTATCTTAAACATCTAATCATCATCATATCTATCTAAACCATAAAAGAGAAATCATTTTAAAAACCTTTTAATCTAAGCATCAAGAAATTCTAAATATAACACAGGTGAAACAAATAAATGTCCTATTTTACCCTACAGGTACTGGAAGCTTCCTTTAATCAGACTACAAGCTAGCTATCCTAACAAAACAAAGTAAGTCTAAACTCAAATTATCTTTAAATCATGATCAAAATGGAAATTGGAAAACAGAGCAAATCTAGATTAAGCACTTGGTTCATTCTTCAAATTCTACAAGGATAAATAACTCATTCAACATTCATCAATCTATGAGATAATATCAAACTGAAAATGATCTAATCGAAAAATGGCTAAGCCAGAATTTGACAGAGTAATTTCGAGTTCAAAAACTAACTCACATGCAGATTCTAGAAATAAAAATAAACTAACTCTACTATGGAAAAGAGACAGCGAATTGAACCTGTTGGTGGGCCCAACCAAGAGGTGCAATTTCCCTAAAACGAAACCAGATCTACTTAGATTATTCCATGCAAAAATTGTTTCATACTTCACGCTCCATAATTCATAAACAAACTCAAATCATTTTAACAACGAATAACATAACGCATAGCAAATTGTAATATCGGAAATCGTATCACATAGCATATCGTAAACAATGTTTCTTGAGAGTGATCTTAGTTTATATAGATCCTCTCCAAATATTATTGAACATAGGTGCATTAATCTAAGCGAATCTTAGATCCGAAAATGACTCATAGTCAGTTAAAACTAATTTCACAGCTTCATGACACACAGTGTCAAGAAGCGTGGATCATAAACCATTATAATAAAACAGTTTCACAATCTCGCTCTGAGCCATCATATTGAGTTATGACTCAATCAATTATATGAATCGGATTGTCAATCCAATCTAGCCATGTCATGCAAGTCTTTGGCATCTCCACTAAGTGCGAGCCGGTACCTAGTACTGATAAGTCTGTTTCAAGGGAACAAGTACCTAACTCATGTCACGTTAGTATCAATATTAGTTCAAAATATCAAAATACATTAAAAATAACTTGAATCATAGGAATACCTTGAATAGCCCCATTTAGTTTAAAAGGATGTCAAATGTGTCATGGTAAGGCTAGAAGGAAATGATACTAGATATGAAAATGGGGGTATATCTGACATGATATAGGAAAAAATATAGTCAAAACTGGAGACTAACATTCCCCCAAGATGAATTCTTTGCCTGTCCTCAGACAACAAAAAGTCAAAAATTGAGATTCATCAGAGTGTTGCAGTAGCTACAACCAACATTTGCAATTTCTCATGTTTCTTCATGTTTCTGATTTCCTTCTTAAGAACTCGATTAATGGTGATGTGCTTCCTAGAAATCTTCTGCAGTCTCCTATTCTTCTGAAAAAGACCTTTATTTTTTTGTTTTAATCGTTCAATCTTTGATGAGAAGTGAGATTGCCTGAGTTTCATCAGTTCATTTTCTGTTTTGCTGTGTCGATCCAGTATGGTATATTCATGTAACTTCTCTTTTAACATGTGATTCATGTTTCCCAATATGACTACCATTGGTTGCAAGGATCTACTGAAAGATATTTCACAGTAAGATTCGAATGTTTTACCACAACCTTGTTGTGTTTGAGGGCTAGACGCATGAGTGAAATCATCTGGTCTTTGAATAGGGGTGTTGACTGGACTAGACTCATGAGTAAACTCATCATATACTTGAACAGGGTTGTTGACTGGACTGAGTTCATGAGTGAACTCGTCATATACTTGAATAGGGTTGTCGACTGGACTGAGTTCATGAGTGAACTCCTCATACACCTGAATAGGAGTATTAACTGGCATTTGAACTGGCTTGCCCCGCTCAATCTCTTTGGGTGCATTATTTTTCTGATTGACTTTACAGACTTTTCGAATCAATTGGGAGAAAGTCCATGACATCTCAGAAGACTTCGGAGCCTCCTCATGAACATCCATACTTTTTAATCTTTCCTGTAATGAGTAACTAGGCACAGAGTTATCCATATCTGAAAGTGTGTGTGTGCATTTTCGTTTGGGATTTCTCCTAGGTTTGTCAATTAACTTCTCAAGTTTTTCCACATCAATAATATTTTTAGCAGTTGGAGGAGAAATCGAAATATCAACATTTGCCTCTGTAGGGACAGTGTTTTCCACTTTTTCATGGTTAGTTTCCACACCATTAGAACCATGGAAATCAAATGAATGTTTTGTACTAGGATTGTCATCACTGGTCTCAATTGTGCAGTCTAGTGTATTCTCAGGGTCATCACAGACTTTGGTCAGGGTTTTAACACACTTTTTCTTAGAGTTCGACTTCTTCTGTGGAGGAGCAGACTCGATATTTTTATCTTTAGATTTGTCAGAAGCTAGGGTTCTTACAATGAACATATCCCAAGATTCTTGTTTGTGGGATAATGCAAACTTAACCAAAATTTTGACAAGACCAAAATGAATCAGACTGCCTCTAAAATCTTTGGCTTTGCGAACTTGTTCGACCAATTTTTTCAAGCACTTCAACAGAAAATAGGGGATGTTCACCAAATGGTTACCTTAGAAATGTAGTAGGATTCGAGCATGACATGGAAACACGATCGTGTACCGAACTTCGCAAGTGAGGTAGCATTGAAGTATAAACGACAACTGAGCCCATTTCAGTTCCAATCACGACCTTGATGTGCCTTCTGACCATTGTAATTTTCGATACTGGGGTTGTAGGAGCTACGTGCAGAGCTTCTTGTCGACTGGCTGGCCCTTCGTTCATTTCTGACCAGTGCTGGGTAATTGAATTACTTCAGAAATGAACTTTTCTGTGACTTCAAATTCCATCTCTCCCACTTTATCTAGTCCACCATGGAAGTGCAGAGAGAATTGAAGTGTAACCGTATCATCATACCCATTAAATTTCTTGAAGAACGACTCCCATCCATCTTTCTAAAAAATGTGTTTGGTGGCTTCATACTCAGGGAGAGCCTCCAAATTTGCATAAGTCTCAGGTTCATGACGATTCGCCACCATAATTCCACTCAGTATAATAGGAAAGGTTCAAAGGTGAGAAGAAGAATTAGATGAGGGCAATAGAGGAATAGAGTATGATGTTGTGAAATAGGTCGTGAGAGGAATTATAGAAGGTCATTTGAAATGTCATGATGATCAATAGCATGTGAGGAAATGATGATGGTCGTACACCTTTTCAAAATATCATTTCATATGAGTCGTGTTGAATTCAACCAAAATAATGCAGTGCATTTCCCATGATATGAAATGTCAAGAAGGATTGAACTTAGCTTGTTAAGTACAGAGTATAGGGATAATGAAATTTCATGGAGTATCGAGGCATTCCTAGTTCAAATTATTGATATGTAATTTAATAAATTAAACTAACATGAAACTAAGCGTACCTGAGTTCGATTACCTACTCCCTGCTATGCATTTCTTACTATAGAGATCTTGAAGTCAAGTCTGAATCTAGAGATCGCCAAAATTGTAACTAGAATTTGTATTGTTGATAACCACTGTGACTGATGGATTTAGTCTGGCACTGACTGGTACTGATGGAATAAACTGAAATCTGCAGGGATACTTGAACCAATAATAACTTGCTGAGAAAAAGACTTCCTATTTATAAAAGAAAATTATCTGATGGTTATCCCTGAACCTGTCTTCTGTTAATTCCTGAAAGGAACCAATTAAAATTATGTCTTCAACAACTTCAAATCTTTAACCCATGGTATGATTCTTATTTGTGTGAATAAATGTTCTAGAGTCGAACACAAAAAGAAATCATTGGATTACCGGCCATTAATGAATGTCGTTAACCAATGCGAGATGACCCACCAGTGATGTCAATGGGCCTCAAGGTACCTATAGTACATCCTAACAGGTAAGAATAAAGGTCTTTGTGTCAAGTCACCTGTAGGATCTATCAACCAAGAGACATTGATGTATTCCCATGGTTGTTAGCAAGGAAATTTTCCATTGAGGCATGCAGATTCCAGGGTACTAAGTAGTCTCTAATCTCTACTCCAGATAAGGTGTTGGTGTCGATGGAGTGAGACTTGTTGGAAGGTGGACCTTAACGTATCCCACATCATCCAACGTGAGTGCAGATAGAAATCTTGCAGAGAATAATTTTTGGAACAGTAATCACTTACTTGTGGATTTTATGAGCCCAAGTTAGTATATTCTCATTGCTTTCTCATGTTTTGAGAGTCTGAGAAAATGCTAAAAGAAAACTCTAGGGGGGTTTCTTTCCCATCATAATCTATCAGTCCTGCTAAAGAATAATCCTATCCCTGATAAATGCCCCTTTCATACTTTAATGAGCAATTCAAATGGAGCAAACAAGCTCAAATTTATTAATTTCAAAACAAGACAGTGAATATTGATAAGAAAATTTCATAAAATAAAATGGTCTTACCTTCTTACCTGTTGTGCAAAAGTGATGAAGTTCAATTATGTACTTTCTTTGAAAAGACTATAAAACTGAAAACAATATGTCAACATATCCAAAAAAAAATGTTTTTTTTATATATATATTTTTTATTATTTAATTTTTTTTATTTTCTATTGAAATTTTATTATTTACAAAATCTTGAAACAACAAAAATGATCAAGGATTAGCAAGAGGAGAAGACTCTTCTCCTACTATCTTTATTTTTGGTTGTTTAGCAATTTCCTGTAGAAAATCATCTCTTGACAAGGGTTTGCTATACACTTTTAATCGATGTCCATTTACTACAAAGGAATTTTGAGAGTCATCTATGGTCTTGATTATGACAAATCCATTATCAAAAGTAGTTTCCACTTCATAAGGTCCCAACCATCTTGTCGTAATTTTTCCTTTGAAAGTTTTATATTTGGAATCAAAGAGCAATGCCCAATCCCCTGGTTGAAAATGCTTTTTCTTAATGTATTTATCATGCCATTTGCTATGTTGATTTTGTACAAGGTTAGTTCTTTGAAGAGCATCTTGCCTAATTTCTCCCAATTCATTTAATTTCATAACTCTTTGTTTCTATGCCTCATCCAAATTCAAACCCAATTCTGCTGCTATGTGGAAGGTATGAATATGAAATTCTATGGGAAGGAGAATTTTCTTGCTAAATACCAATTCATAAGGGGTATGACCAATGGTATTTCTCCACGTAGTCCGGTATGCCCATAAAGCCTCTAGAAGTCTATCCGCCCAATCTTTATGATGTAAATGTATTGTTTTGGTCAGAATAGCTTCTAGAACTTTATTCGTGGATTCCACTTGCCCATTGGCTTGTGGATGGTATGGGGAAGACTTATAGTGTTTTATCCCATATTTATCTATGGGTTCCTACATCAACTTAGAAGTAAATTGGGCACCTTGATCAGTAACAATCTCTTGTGGAACACCGAAGCGGGTAAAGATATATTCATAGATAAATTCAACCACTAATTTCTCAGTTGCTTGATATAAGGATTTTTCCTCTACCCACTTGGTCACAAAATCTGTACAAACCAAGATGTACTTCTTCTTCCTCGACATTGGGGAAATTGGTCCTGCAAAATCAAGTGCCCATTTATCAAATGGTTCAATCACAACCTGCAGTTGTAAGGGCATCGCATCTGCTATGGTAGGTCTTCCCATCCTCTGATAACTATTGCAGCTTCTTACATATTTTGTTGCATCCTTAAACAGTGTCGGCCAATAATATCATGATTGTAAGACTTTATATGTCATTCTCTTATCAGAGAAATGTCCTCAACATGGCCCATCATGACAAGCCTGAAGGATATTGGGAATCTCATCTCCTCGAATGCATCTCCTAATGATCATATCAGGACTTGTATAGAAAAGATCACTTCCTACCCAAGAGTAATAAGCACTTTGCTGGACAATTCTTTTCTTTTGTGGTGGTGACAAATGAGCTGGCAGTCTCCTTGTAGCTAAGTAATTTTCCATATCTGTAAACCAAGGGGTCTTAACAGCTACTGCAAATAGATTTTCATCAGGAAAATTATCATTCACTGGAATGTCAGTACTATCTTGAGGAATACGAGAAAGAAAATCTGAAACTACATTTTCTTTTCCTGGCCGATCAACTATAGTGATGTTAAATTCTTGAAGCAACAAAATCCATCGTGTGATTCTTCTGGTAGTAACTGGTTTGTTCATAAAAAATCTGATAGCAGAATGGTCGGTATGTACAAAAGCCTCATATCTAGTGATGTAATGACGAAGTTTGTTAATGGCATGAACTACAACAAAAAATTCCTTCTCTGTTATAGTGTAGTTCAATTAAGGGGGAGTAAGGTTTTTTCTAGTGAAGTAAATTGCATAGTTT
The DNA here is from genome assembly GCA_000966675.3 of Picea glauca. Lineage (NCBI taxonomy): Eukaryota > Viridiplantae > Streptophyta > Pinopsida > Pinales > Pinaceae > Picea > Picea glauca. The sequence continues at coordinate 1,341,057 of JZKD02S1630607.1, forward strand.
TGTTGGTTTTCTTTTTGTCCAAGCACTCCTCCTAAAGTAGTGTCTGAGGCATCAGTTGAAATATGGAAAGGAAGAGACCAATTTGGTCCTCTTAGAATAGGTGCCATGGACAATTTTGCTTTCAAATTCTCAAAAGCATTCTAACAATTGTTATCCCAACAAAATTCTGCATCTTTTGCTAATAGTTTAAACATGGGGTTGGCTATCTTTGTAAAGTTTTCAATAAATCACTGATAATATCCAGGATGTCCCAAAAAACTTCACACGTATTTTTGGGTTTTAGGAGAGGAAAGTTTAACTATCACTTCAATTTTAGCTGGATCAACTTTAATTCCTTATGCAGACAAATGATGACCCAACACTATTTCTTTAGTTAATGGCATTTTACATTTTTTGTGACTAAGGGATAAGTTTGATTCCTGACCGCGAATCAATACTTTCTCAAGATTACTTAAGGCTTCTTCGAAAGTGTTACCATAAACAGTAAAATCATCCATGTACACTTCCACACAATCATGAATTAAGTCAGCGAAAATCCCAAGGACTGCTCTTTGAAATGTAGTAGGAGCATTGCATAGTCCAAAAGGTAGCACTTTATAAGCATAAGTTCCCCAAGGACACATAAATTTTGTTTTGTCCTGGTATTCAGGAGAAATTTGAATCTGATTGTATCCACTATATCCATTGAGAAAGGAAAAGTATCTTTTTCTAGACAAGGTATCCAAAACGTGATCTATAAAGGGCAAGGGAAAGTAGTCCTTCAGGTTTGCCTTGTTCAACTCCCTAAAGTCTACACACATTCTCTATTTCCTTGTCATTTTCTTAGGTACCACAACAAAAGGTGAAACCCACTTTCTATCAAAAATTGGATAAATGAATCCTACGTTTAATAATTTATGTAACTCTTCTTTCACAAAATCTTTTAGGATTGGATTCATATGCCTTTGTGGTTGTCTTATTGGGGTTATCTCTGGTTGAATATATATGTGGTGAATGCAGGTGTCAGGATGCACTCCTCTCATATCAGTGTACTCCCATGCAAATGCCCCTGACTGTTCTTTCAAAAGATTTGTTAACTGTTCCTGTTGGCTGGGACTTAATTCAGAATTGATGTATAGACATTTTCCTAGGCTGAGTTCTACTGGAATGGTATATGACCCCGGATGCTCATCAATGGAGAAAACCATAGATGGTGAAAATGAGGAAAATAACTCACTTCGTTCTTGAAATTCTTCTCTGAAAATTTGATCATATTGAAAATATGTTTGTGGAAACTCAACATTTTCTGTCACAGAAAGAAATTGGCTTAAAATATCATCCTTTGTTGGTTCTTGTAGCGCGTGAAATTTATCAACAGAGAATAAAGATTCTTCCTCATCATTCTCATGATAGGGACATTTTAGCCACCGTAATTCTTCTGTAACTAGTTGAGCAGGTGGAAAAAGAGTAAGTTTCTGTGAAGAAATGCCATTTGAGATGAACATATCCCCACCACGACATCCTATGAAAGCATTGGCCGTAGCTAACCAAGGTCTCCCTAAAATGATTGGATGGCCTTTCATGGGATCCTTGGAATGAATAATCATGAATTCGATGGGATATTCCCACGAAGCTAATGTAACAAAAATGTCATCGAGGACCCCACCAAGTTTTATAGTTGTTATGTCAGCAAGTTCAATAACTGTAGGGGTAGGGCGAAGGAATTGACTTAGCACAGTTCAACTATAATGATAGTCATTATATTAATGGATGCACCTAATTAGACTAAAGTTTTACCAATAGAAACATTGTTGATAGTAACTGAAACTATTGGGTTCCTGGGGTTGGCATACTTCACAATTATAGGAGCTTCAGAAATGCAATTCGATGAATGGCCTACTAGGTGTATCATGGGTGGATCTTTCTGTTTCTGACCTGGTTTCTTAGTGAAGAGTTATTTAATGGTCTTGGTGTAGATTGGAACATCTCTGATCACTTGTAACAATGGAATCTTAACACAGACATTTTTTAGTTCATTCATGATGTCAAACTCAGATTGAACAATTGTTTTTTCAATGAGCAACCTCTTAGGAAAAGGAGTTTTTTGGGGAACCTGAGTTTGTATGTTACGATGTGATTCAGATACTTTATTCTTTGGAATGATGACATATTTCAAAGATTCCCCATTTGATAAATCATCTACAGGTTCTTCTTCATGTTCTTGGATTCCCCTTTGGTGTTGTTCTTGTTACAGGCTGAGTTTTATTTAAAGTTTTCCCAATTCTCAGTTGTATTTCTTCTATGGAAATGGGGTTTATGGTGTAAGCTGGGTAATTTTGAAAATCAACACTATGGAGTGGCAGAGGTGGTCTATTGTTAGGATTTGGAATGGGTTGAGCGGGTAATATGGTGGGACTAGGTGGATTCTGAGGTTGTTGAGGAGTTTGTTAAACGGGTGGTAAAGGAGGTGGAGTAAAACCAGGCAATAGTTGATGTATGATTGGAGGGTATTGAGTACATGGATTCTTGGGAATTGTTACTGCATGCTACTATTGGTTATTTCCATAATTATGTTCTCTCCATCCCTGGTACCAAGGTTGAGCAGGGACATTTTGTGGAGGCCAATTTGGCTAGTTCCATGGATGTTGTTGTTGTTGAGAGAAGAGTGGATAGTAGTCAGAAGGTTGTGGGGATGGTTCTTGATACATATTTGAGTTCCTAGGTTTCCAAGGCATCTTAGGTGCAAATGGAGTCCCTGGAGCTTCCCCTCCCTTGAATATAGCTTGCAATCCTAGTAAGGATGGAAAATCTTTTGTTTTATGATTTTCAATGCATATTGCACATACAGAAACATTGTCCAAAGGACATTTCGTAAAGGATTCCTGTTGCGCCTCTTTCTTCACCTTGGTGAGAAAAATAGAGGTGCTTGCAATCTCAGTTGGGTCTACTGAGCAAGACAGCTGCAAGGAAAAGAGTTAGGGAAAGAAAATAAAAACTACAATTAAGAATTAAACTAAGAGATGCAATAACAACTAAATTCATGAGCATAGGGACATAGAAACCAAAAGAACCATAAAACCCATGTAACCAATGTTGAGACTGATCTATTAGTGAAAAAAAAGCACCAAGAAGAAATGGGACTATGAGTCCCTTCTTCCTCCAAGGGAGGGCTCTTGGACCCCCACTAGCTAGCTCTTCTTACAACAAAGAAAAAATGGAAAATGATGAAAGAACTCTTTACAAATCGACTCAATGGGTGAGATGGATTGTCCAATGCAATGGTGCCAATATGATATTGACAAGGATGGAGTTCTCAAGACAATAGAGGCAACATAACATTACTTTGAATTCCTTGAAAAAATGAGGTGCATTCATGGCTTTTTATAGCATTGCTTTGGGTTATTGTTTAACTTCTTTGTAGTGTGAAAAGAGGCCAATTAGGGCATTCCTAGGTCTTTGACCAGCCCACCAGTCATATCCAGTCCATATTTGAGGGTCAAATCGGCTTGGGAGCTGAACCATAAGTGGGTGGGAGGCCAACCACTCTCATAAATGCGTTGTTTAGCAGGTGCACGACTTTTTGCAATAATAGTCGCGCATCATGCACCTGTGCATGATTTCTGTGTTCTTGTTTCGCGCATGCGTACGCGCGCCCAATGTCTACATAGAGCTCTTCAATTTTTCACTACTTTGCATAGTTTTTTGACCTTTTTTGAATGTTGTGATATTAATTCAGGTCCATGGATGACTTCATCACTGTTTGACGATGCTGAGTTCTTGTAGCCATGTGCAGATGAAATTTCAGTGATAACAGATGCCCCCTGATGGATGAGGTTAGGAGCATATGTATAACCAAAATCCATCAATGTTTCTTATACTAAGAATGTTGTTGTAAGAGAGAGAAATAGTGGGATTGTCCAGAGAAATCCGTTGGAGGGAAAAAGGAATCGGTAGGACCCGACCTTCCATGAGGTGTGTAAAATAGAAAACTGTGTACAAACGAGGTGGGCATGGCCCATGCTCGTGTCATGTAACTTTGAAAAAAGATGACTGAAGTGTTGGTGTAGACAACTGCAGCACCCTCGGGGGCGGTCATGATAAAGGCAGAAGACAATTCTTCAAATGAACATGCTCTTAATAGTAGGCAGTGATCGCGGTAATAAGTAGCAACGATTATGTGGGCATTGATAGCCCTGCCAAGTTCAGAGGTCTTCGGAAATTAAAAGAACTAACTACAATAGTCGCAAAGTAAGACCCACCGTAACATGAGAAAGTGTTGGCGTCGAATGTTATGGGGGTCAACAACAGTAGGGAGCAATGGTGTTTCACCCTGTGTCATCCGAGATCTCTCATTGAATGGATAATGAGAATCAAGATATTGTCACCCTTCTGGAAACTATGCCGATGTCGACAAAAAAGGGGGACGCGACTCCCAGAAGAAAATGGCTTTGTGAAATCTACTAGGTGAGGGTAGGAAGTGGAGGAGGTACATGGATGAAGTCAAGATGTGGGAAGACTCAAGACTTCCATTGGTTGGAGTACATGTGAGATAAAAAGTGGCCGCAACCGTTCAACGAGGTCGAGTGTCAGGGGGACGACAAGACCGGGGATAAGTTGTGCCATAGGTGAGACAAGGTGAACAAATTTAGAGGGCAGAGGTAAGTGACCTGTGGGGTACTCTGAAGATATAGACGATGCCAACAAAGGTAGATGATAAGTAGTGCTCCAACCAAGGGTGAAATGGGTTGTGGTTGGCCAAAAAAGGAAAGTAGGTCGCCCAAAGGTGACGACAAAAAGGGAATGTAACGATTGGAAATAAAGGTGTTTGTACAATAAATAACGAATAATTGGGGAGAAGTGTGAAAATACATAAATGAGTTCCCCAGTGTGATATGGGTGGCCCCTGTAGGGAATAATTTGCTCGGAGAACTGATGAAGGGTGGGGGCCCCATTGGTGAGTTTCTGTATGAGGTAGGTGAAATGAAGGTAGATTTGTAGATGGGAAAACTGATTATGGATGAAATGGAGGGTTCATGATACTGTGGAGGTGCAGCCAAAAAATAGAACCGTGAAGAGATCATTTGGTAGTCCATGTGGGAAATCTAGAAAAATGAGGAGAAGGAGTATGTGGTTGATTCACGACATGATGAAAGACTATAGAGACTCCCATCCCTGAAGGGTTTTGAAACAATAGCATGAGTGTCAGAAGTGCCAAAAGGTTCTATTAATGGGACAACTCATGTGGGTAAGAATGCTACTAGGTGACAGTATCGAAGATGCAAATGGAGGTGTGGGTACTGCAAAGCTAGGAATGGGGATCCTAGAGGCAAATGTCAGAGGGTGTGACTGGAAATGTAAGTGCGATACAGAGGGAAAGACTACATGCCATTGATGAGTATATACTTGAAGGGGTTGTGCCGATGTATGCTGAGCAAGTACCTGCACACATGAAAACCAAATACCTAACGTGAACAATATCTGAAGAGAATCGAAGATATGAACATGTATTTGATAAGCGTGAATATGCGCATGCGTACCTGACCAGGGTATGAAAAAAGGCACCCTAGGGGCTCAGGATGAAAAGAGGCCCAGTGACTGCTGTGATGTAGATGATGGGATGTTGATCCCGTGGCTGAAGACGGATCGAGAAATGGACACCGTGGGCTCCCAGAATGGTGAGTGGAAGTTTGGAAAAATGTCCTATATATAGCTGTAGGGCCCACATTGCCACCTCATTTGTACCTGTTGCAATAGTGACTGGACGAGAAGTTTTCAGAGGATATTTGGATATTCGGGGAGGATGAGGCATCTGAGTGGTGATTAGCGAGCTTCAGGTTAGTGGTTTGATCATCCTGCATAGAAATAGAATTTCATTTTTTGGGCAGGGGTTGTACGGAGGGCCATACAGAGGGATTTTGTGGATGTGGGCCCCACGTGCATGGGTGATCCAGAAGTAGGCACGCACACGTGTGATATTTCCCACCGGATAGACGTGCATGGGGGCACTGGTGAGGGAATAAAATGCGCGCACTATGTGCACGCCTGTCGGCTGCACAACGGCGCATTTGTGCATGACTGTGTCGTGGACAGGCGCGCACCAATGCGTGCCTATGTGGGTAACAGGTGCACCTAAGAGTGCGCCTGTGTAGGTAACAGGCGCGCCTGAGAGTACACCTGTGAAGCTAACAGGTGCGCATACATGCACGCCTATGTAGTGAACAGGCACGCATGTGTGCACACCTATGGGTTGAAACAGTCGCGTCTTAGAGGCAAGGTTTACGGGTGTAAAATTGATCTTTGTGATGTTGTTGATGGTCTCGTGAGATGATATAAGACTCTTTGTTGTGGCTATAGGTGGACAGTTTGCATGATGCCAGTGGGTTGGAAAGAGAGAGATTGGTCCCAGCTATGAGACGTCGTGGCTATTGAGGAGCCAGGTGTGCGAGCAACTTTGGAAGCCTGTGGGTTGCTAAAGTTTTTTGAGTTCCCTTTGATATGGGCATAGGAGTATCTTCTATAGTTCCTGATCTAGATGTGGAGTCCGGAGTTGAATTGCTTCTTTGTGCGAGGAGAGAAGATCCCCTTCACTATGGTGGAGGATGTGTACTTCTTGACTGGGCTCCCGTTTCGGGGTGTGCCCCTACCAGCGGAGCCGGTGCTACCGAGGGATCTAACCCTAGCGACTGTTGGCCAGAGATACTGTTCAGGTCAGAACTTTATGTCTGGGATGGTTATGAGCATTGGGTCGATAGATGCCCTTGGGCATCATTTTATAGCAGCGATGACTGTGAGAGTATATGGGTCATTGGAAACCTAGGGGATTAGTGGGGGCCAGCTGATGGTCATGGAGAGAGTACTGGCTGGTGAGCATTTCGCCTAGGGGCTGATGCTGCATGCCAAGATGGTAGGGCAGCTGGACCACTATCGGTCTACTGATACGGGGGATTTTTCCTTTAGGTCTATCCTGGTGGCGTGGTTTCTGGAGAGGGTGTCGATGCTGCACCCTAGGATTTTATTGGGTGTGCCTGGGGCACGAGAGCCACAACTGCGGTGATGGTCGATAGTGTTGCTTCACCATGGTGGTGACGAGGGTGGCCACTTATTCACGGTGGAGGTGGCGCAGGTATGGCGGTAGATGCTGCAGGTGATACTATGGTACCCCTATGCTGGGGTTGACTTTCAGGATGATTCGGACATCGTGCTACCTCCAGGGGAGGTTTTTGACCACCGAGGTATGTTGATTTGATGATGTTGATATGTATGTTTTGTGTTTTTTGAGATAGCAGGCCTTATGTATATGATATAGATGTTGATACTATCTAGTGTTTATTTGCATGTGCAGATGTGGCACCTCGCAGGTGCGAGGTGGAGTTGCAGAGAGCGTCGGAGAGACCACCATGGGGAGAGAGACCTCGGTGTGAGGACATCGTGGTGCGACCAGCTGAGCCAGAGAGGGCAGTGAGGAGGCACCAGTTTGATGACCCTGGTGCTGGGCCATCACACGCTCCTCTGGTGGCTTCCAGAGAAGATTTTGAGGACATACGCCGTCGTCTGGAGACGGTGTTATAGGATGTTCCTGAGGGCATATGGTCTCGCATCCAGGATGAGGATTTCCTGGAGCAGTGTGTGGGGGTGCCACCACCATGGTGGGCCATAGTACAACGGGCAACAGTGGCTACTGCGATGATGACCGGATGACTGCCACCGGGGCAGGAGGGGTCGGTAGGGGGGGGACCACCAACTCCTGGGGCAGGAGGTGGTGGGCCGCCACCACCTGAGGGAGGAGCAGGTGGTGGTGCTCTAGAGGCACCGTGAGTGGTGCTCGTTAGGCATTGATGTATATATATTTTTTGTATATAGGCTGGTGAGCCCATTTTGTACCAAGGTGCTGCATTGGCCTGCAGATACTAGTATTTTTTGTATGTAAACATTCGGATGGCACTGTGGACTGTTATATATACATGAGTATACATGTTTGAGATCTATGTGGTGTTTACATGTTTTGGGTTAATGTTTTGATGATGTCTATTCTATATATATGTTGTGACAGGTTTTTTGATATGTTTATGTATGTGTAGAGGTAGCTTGATGTGATATATGCCAGTCTAACACAATATTAGCTAGGTTATCCATAATTTTATTCAATTATCTTGGAATATGTGTAAATGTAATGGAATCAAAATGTCGAGATAGAAGTCTAACCTGCAGGTATTTGCAAAAGAGGCAAGGATCACGGACGCGGTACACATTGTTGAGCTGGAGTACGACTAGTTGACAGTCGAGGAAGAACCTAAGGTGATGAATACGATGATGTTGGGCATCGTCCAGGAGGCCAATGACGGCCGTGTATTTAGCTTGGTTGTTGGTTGTTGAACCCAAGCATATGCCACTCGAATGGAGCATTTCATGTGAGGGGGTGTAGAGAGCCCAAGTGGTCGAAGCGAGATTTTGTGTCCAACGGCTGGCACCATCGGCGTAACCAAAGTGGTAGGCTGGTGGAGGAGGCATCTGTCAAGAGCAAAAATGATAGTTTAGACGTGAAGGATGGAGAACAAAGATTCAAAACACTAAAAAAGAAAATAACCTAAAGTAGAATGAGTACGTTTAAGCATAAAATTTCTTTAAGTAGAACCTGTTGATGGGTTCTTTGAGAGAGAGGCCTTCGGGAGAGGCCATAATATATGCACCTTTGGTGAGGCAATGTTGAATGATGTATGGGCCATGCCAAAGTGACTTGAATTTTCCATGGCAAAAAGTATCATGAGCGATATCGTAAGCCAGGACGAGGTCGCCTTCACGAAATGAGAGAAGGTTGACATGGCGATCAAAGGTAGCCTTAGATCATTTTTTAGCTGCCTCGTTGTTCTATAAGTAAGATCGACGATCTTCATCCAGAGACTCCAAGTTCAGCAAGCGTTGCTCCATTGGAGCAGTGTCGGGTAATAGCTCAATTGTGGTGCGTAAGGTGGGAATTTCGCACTCGATGGGAATAGTGGCCTCAACCCCATGGACTAGATGAAATGGTGTGAAACCAGTAGTTGTTTTCACAGCCATTCGGTAATCCCATAGCATTGAAAATAACATATGATGCCAATTGGTTTTATGTTTATTAACCGTGCGCTGTAACATGGTCTTGAGGAATTTGTTAACTGCTTCGACCTGTCCGTTAGACTGAGGGTAATATGGTGAGGCAAACTCATGAGAGAATCCTAACCGAGATGAGAGTTCGATGAAGATATCATTCTCGAAGTGTTTCCCATGATTGAAAACGAGTTGGAGGGGTACTCCAAAGTGGGATATGACTTGATTAAAGAAAAAATGTACTACAGTGTCAGCGGTGTTGTTGAAGGTGGGCATAGCTTCTGCCCATTTGGTGAAGTAATCAATGACGACAACAATGTATTTGTGACCATTGCTGGAGGGGGGATTACAAGTCATGAAGTCGATGCCCCATTTACAAAAAGGGCCGACAGTAATGACAGGGTGGAGAAGAGCTGGGGGAGCTCGGGCTTTATTGGCATAGAGCTGACATTGCTCACATCGTTTCATGGCATGGATGCAATCATGAAACAAGGTAGGCCAAAAGTAACTGGCTCGGATAATCTTTTGAGCAATGGATATGCCCGAAATATGCCCCCCACATGTGCCATTGTGGCAGTCGTTTAAGACTCTATCGGCCTCGTCAATAGTCAGGCATTGACGAAGAATGGTGTCGACTCCCCATCAGTATAGGATGTCTCCGATGAGGAGGTAGCGGGGGGCCTGATGGCGAATACGACGACGATCATCTCGTGAAAGGTGGTTACCAAAATTTTTAGTGCGAAGATAGATGAGGAGGTTTTCGTACCAAGGATCGTCTGAAGTGATGTAAAAGAGATGTTCGTCGGGAAAGTCAGTGTTGATGGGGGCACTGGTGGTGTCAGAGGGGAGGGTCGTGACAATTTCAGTGAGAACGAGGGCATTCTTACTCTTAGGTGTTGAGAACTCGAGGTCGTACTCTTGAAGGATAACGATCCATCAAGCAAATTTTCCATTAACTTGTGGACAGCTGAGAAGGTACTGCATAGGGTTGGAATCTATGACGACCTTTGTTGTTCGAAGCAGAATGTAGTGGCACAGTTTCTGGACGGCGAGGACGACTTCTAGAGCAAGTTTCTCTTCATGTTTATACTTCAAGGGTGGCCTTGAGAGGTTTTTACTAATGTAATAAATGACATGTTCACGATTTTCATCACTGAGTTGGATGAGAATGCTAGCTACTGATACAACTGATGTTGATACGTAGAGGATATAGTCACGATTGTAGTCAGGTGCACTAATTAAAGGTGCATTTGAAAGTGTTGTTTTAAGATCGTCAAATGACTATTGGGCATGGTCATCCCAGTGAAATGGGATGTCATGACATAGTAAGGGAAGGAAACCATGTGCGTGTATGGAATAATCTGGGACAAAGCATCTAAGAAAGTTATCTTTTCCCTATAGGCTCTGAAGTTGACGTAAATTCCGGGGAGGTGGAATTTTGGTGATAGCTTGGACTTTGAGGGGGTCCATGATAATACCACTTTGGGAAACAATAAATCTGAGGAGGCACCCTACGGTGGCAGAGAACACGCACTTGAGAGGATTCAAGCGGATGTTGTACTGACGACATCGTTAAAAGATGATTCATAAATCATCAAGATGTTGGGTTTGTTTCTTGGATCGAGCTATGAGGTCGTCCAAGTAGGCGAGGATGATATGTGCCAGATCGTGAAAGATGTATTTCAAGGCTCGCTGGAAAGTTGTGCCAGCATTCTTTAAGATGAAAGGCATGAAACGATATGGAAAATTACCCCACAGGGTAGTGAATGTGGTTTTATACTGATCGACGGGGTGAATTTGAATTTGGTTATAACCAGATAATATGTCCATAAAGGATAGAGCCTTGTGGTCTGCACAGTCGTTGATAATTTGATCGATGAAAGGCGTTGGAAATTTGTCTTTGGGACATGCGTGATTAAGATTGCGAAATTCGGTGCACATGCGGATAGTGCCCTGTTTTTTGTTAACAGGTACAGAGTTGGAAACCCATGAGGTGTACGTGATGGGGTAAATGAAACCAAAAGTGCATAATTTGTTAATTTTGGCTTTGATAGCCACGGCTTTGGATGGGTGTAGAAGTCATTTTTTTTCGCGAACTGGTGTACTGTCGGGGCAGGTGTTGAAGCGATGTTCGACGATGGAGGGATCGAGGCCAGGCATTTTCTTGTATGACCAGGAAAAAATATCCTTATATTCCTGGAAGAGGGCTTTATATGCAGTGATTTCCTGAGGAGTGCAAGCAACTCCAATGGTGATTTCCTAGACGATGCCATTTTTAATGGAAATGTCAATTTTAATGGTTGGGGAAATATTGGCCATGTTTCCTTCTTCAAAATCATCTAGGGAAGGAATGGGGTTTTTGAACCAGTCAATAGGCCCTGATGGGATAAAATCCTTGGTTTGGACCATGTAAACGGGGTGTTGGTTAGGAGGCATGGAGGCCCCCTGTGGAGAGAAGAGTGCGCGATGGTGTAGCGCATCCCAGGGGAGGTCTGGGTGGTTTAAATCTTCGAGTATTTCCTCGTCACATTGGAAGTGTCGGGAATACAAGGGGTCATGAGGAGTGATATCGGTGACAGTTTTGGTGTGGTTTCCCCCTGGTGAAGAGGTTTCCCCCTGGTGAAGAAGCAAGGGGAAGAATGTGAGGAGATGGTGAGGGTTCACTCGACATAAACCATATATTGAAGTACTGAGGGGTACCCGTGGTGGTTGGGTGTAGAATGTCCATAAGGGAATGAGAAAGAGAGTTGGGGGGGTTTGGGGGTGAATCCTCAGATAAATCATCTAAGAACCATGGAGGCATTGGAAGGGCCTCGGGTTCAGGAGAAATGACATGAAGGTCTGCTAGTGATGAGGTAATGTCAATTATCGTCTCTATGGGCCGTTGAAGCAGGGTCAATTGGCATTGCCTATATTCAAGGATCATAGGACACTAGTATGTAAACCGAGCTAATGAATTCCAGATAGAGCAAGGGCATCTCATACATTCATTGATTGAAGTGGTGACATACTGGATGTCAATGATATTGGTGGAGGAGGACGTAGCAGGACTAGGGTTGCTCTGGAAGTTCTGGCGTACTGCGGTTAATGTCTGCCGAAAGTGTGGTAGGGCCAGGCAATGGTGGGTATAATGGCAATACTCTAAACATATAGCACAAGTGTATTTGGTCCTCAACCCTTTACTACTAGAAGGGGGGGTGGTAGTGACAGGACTAGCTGTAGTGGCTAGTGTTGGCGGAGTTTGATTGAGTGGGATCAAATTCTGTAATTATGGTAGAGACGGGCAGTTGTTGGTTTGGTGTCCCTCTTTCTCACATAGTGCGCAAGGTGGTGGGATGCATGAAAGAAGTGGAGTTGTGGGTTCCTTCTTCTTTCTCCTACCCCCAGCTGTGGTAGGGGGGTTAGTGAGTGGGGGTGTGGTTGGAGTAAGAATGGGAATCATCATGGGGATTCCTTCTTTTTGGGGTGGAAGGGATGGTCGAGGGACCATCGCTAGTGGGTGTAAATACCAAACTGGGATTGCTAACACCATATTAGGTAGTGTGAGTGTTGCAGCTACCTGAAAAGCTTCGATACCAGGTGGAGGGTAAAAGAATGGAATTTGAGTGATGGCTTGGGGAACTGTCTCCCAAACTAGAATATTTCCTTGGGGAGATGTGGAATCGTGGACTAGTGGGGTCGACGAGTGTCCAAGAGTTTCTAGAGGGGGGGTTTCTGCGACGAGTGGGACGTCAGATATGACAGAAGCCTTTGTAGGAGGAAGGGTATCCTCTGTGTGAGTTTCTTTAGTTGATATGATGCATACTTGATTGGCAGGATGAAGGAGTGGTGGTGCTCCATGGTACATTCCTAACAAGGATGGATCTTTAAAAATACCAGGACCCATCTCGACGAGTGGATATGCGTCATGGCTTGTGTGGATGAGAGGAAGAATTTTATCGATGTTGGTAGATGGGTTAGGCTCATAATGTGACACTTGGTCAATGGTAATGTTCTTCCCATTGTGAGGGAACATCATTGTCTGAAAGACGGAAGAGGCCACTGCCTTCATAGCATACATGTAGCTATGACCAAACAGGTTATTATAATCGAGGGGGGCATTGATAACTTCGATATTGATGAGAATAGTCTTTCCCTCGAGTTCGATGGGGACATTTTGGAAGAGCCCTTCAGGTGAGGATGGTCATCCGTCATAAGCTCATAAGGTGATAGCAGAGGGAATGAGTTCGGGGGAACCAAGCTTCTGCCATACTGTTTTGGACATAATGCATGTAGATGCACCTTCGTCGATGATACATCGATGAACTTTTGTTCCGTATTTTTATTGGTATTTGAAAAGAGATAAAGGTGGGAAGACAAGGTTCTCCACTGTCAAGATCGAAGGTAATGAGTCAGGTATCCGTGAGGTCGACTTCCCCTAAGGAGGAAAGTAATGATTTCCGCTGAGTAGGTGATCAGTGGATCAAATTTTGCTCAAATTTCAAAGTGCTCAGAATGCGACGAAAACAATGCCATTGCGTTCGTCTCGTCTTCTTGATTCCGACGGTATATTTTCTTTGTCAAATGGATGATGTATGGAGAAGATATCGTGATCTATTCATAAAGGCAAACATGCAAACATTTTGGTGCTGACTGTACAGTCCGTACAGTCTGTACGGTCTGACGTGGCAGGGCCGTATAGGCCGTACAATCGTACAAAGGTGACGTGGTAGATGATGGTTGGTTGACAGTTAGCAAGTCAGGAGTTGACACGTGTTTGTTGGATGGTGAATGGGATGAGGACACGTGGAACAATCTGGAGGTGCCACGTGTCCCTCACTGTTTGGTTTACGTTGTTACATAAAAATATTTGGAGTCCGCGGGGTTCGACCCCCGGACCTCCCTCCACACAACATTTTCACATAACCAGTCGACCATTACACCGCTAGTTGTTACTTGATATGTAAATATGTTTAAAATTATTTCAATTTGCATAATGGAATAATGGGCAGGGGGTCGGACCGGGGCTTAGCCCCGGCCCATGGTCATGTGGATTTTATATATGATTGTGTTATAACCTTTTTGGTCTGACCATTGCGCACGGGTTTATCACCATATAGACGTGGTTGTTTAAACTTACCATAGCAGTGTATTATAATGTATCAATACACGCGGGGTTTGCAATGTGTGGAGCCCCCGGTCATGGGGTTGTATATTTTTAATTCCATGTGCCCACGAATCAGAGCGTGGGGGGGTTGGTTACACCCGTTGCAACGAATTAACCATTTCTTTGCCAAGAACACGGTCATATGCGCCATACGCCCAGGTGTCAAGGCGGTTAGGGGCTGGCGCACCCTTAACCGTCCTACAGTTTGCACCATTGTGCAGTTGCGTACGTGGCTGGGTTTTCATGCTTTAAAATGCATGTGATCCAGGTTCATTCAAGGAGGGTGCGAATTGTAGAACCAGAGACAACAAGCTTGAAGAGGGAGACTTCCAGGAGGTCTAACTTCTTTATTTTTCGACCAATTGAGGTGCCGAAAGAGACCAGACAGGGGTTTTGGGACGCTGGGAAGCCATTGGAGCAGTCGGTTTGTCAATTTGAGAATTGTAAGACATGTTTTTGAGGACTTTTGAGCAATTAATAATAATAAACCATTGGAAGCTGGACCAGGAGATGTAGCCCATAAGAGGGGTGAACTCCTTTATCAATTGTTGTGTTTATGTGATGATGTTCAATGTTTATGTTGTTGTCTATGTGTAATTTGCATAAGTAATCCTTTCATTTATGTGTTTCAAAATGATCCTTTTGCTTTAAACACATAACATTCACTTGCAATAAGTTTTCAAGATTTTCAAGTCTTCTTCATTTTTAGATCAAGTTGGTATCAGAGCACTGGTTTTGAAGACTTGATTATTTGCAAGTTTTGTTTCTGATGCTCACAAGGTTGAAACTCACAAGAGGAGAAGGTCAACTTGTGGAGCCAAGTTCTTATCCAAAAAGAAGGAAGCAGATTCATTCACCGCAAGTTTCAGAGAGACATTCACCAAGCATGGCTCGTGCAGAAAGTCATGAACGTGTTCTGGCTGAAGAAGAATATATCAGACAGGCTGTCATGGAGTTGAGATATATGATGAAGATATTGATGGAACGGAACATAATGTCACAGGGTGAAGGCTCCAACCCTTCAATTCATAAGGGAGGCGGTGGTGACAAAACTCCAAAAAGAAATGGAGGGAATGGTGCTTCTCCACCACCCTCTCCTCCTCCATCATCTTCTTCTTCTTCTTCTTCTACAAGTTCGAAACATCTTCCGAATTCTCCAAAGGGGCATGGTAAAA
>JZKD02S1630607.1:1366571-1388027 GCA_000966675.3 Picea glauca
TGTCAACAAACTCATTCTAATTGTTAGGTATAAGTATAAGAATATTATTTTCTAAAGTTTAACCACAAATCCACTTAAAAATGTTAAGAATTGATAAACTTTGGAAAAGCATAGTTATAACCCAATGATGAGGTAAATGTAATGATGTGGAGGTGATATGAAGGTGAAATGGAAGTAATTGTGAAGGTTTTAGTGAATTAATGGAGTGAGAATAGGGACTATTTTGAAACCCTACAATGTCCGTTTTAAAATTTTCCAAAAGGTTTCCCAATTCAATTCTAGTAACTCCACCAGATGTGGGTACTTTGGTGTTTTTGTTGACAGGTTCTCTCACACTTTTTGCAGTTTTCCCCCTACTTCTCGAGTAAGTTCTACATAGTTCACTGAGTGCTTCAAATTATTTTTGATAAATGTCTCCTGAAGCCATTAAGTTGAGAGTGTCAATGTACTCATCTGAAACCTCTTTTAAGAAAAGAGTCTTGATTGCTTCATTTTGGATATCATTATATTTGGATTTTTGAAGAGTATATGTAAATCTTTCTAAGAAATATTCAAGGCTCTCTTCATCTTGTTGTTGCATTTTAAAAATATCATTCCGAGAATCCTTGGGTCTACAATAGTCCTGGTACTTCTTTAAAAAACTTGCCTTCATATCTTCCCAAGATCTAATGTTGTACTCCTAAACTCATGAACCGATGTAATGTAGAATATTTTAGTGTAGTAGGAAACAACTTCAGCTTATGTGTATCCTGGAGATAGTTATAACTCCTGCACAAGATGTCAAACTCAAAAAGAAAGACATATGGGTCTTCACTACTTTTCCCATAAAAGGTTGGTAGTGCCGAAGGTGGGATATTTTTCATATTGACATTCTGGACCAAATCCAAAAATAGGAAACCCAAAGGTGGTTTCTGGTCTTAGCTCAGTCTCTACTTGTTCTTCTTCTTCATTTTCAACATGAATTTCTCCTCGTTCTCTTGTATCCAATTCTCTCCTTCTTTCTGCCATGTTAAAAGGATTACCAAAAATTGTATATGCAATCTGATCTTTCTTTGGTGAGGGTGTGAAATCCCACCTCTCTAGATTCTTTTTGACAGAATTGCTATCTCCTATTGGTTATTTTGAGGATCCTATTACCTTTGATTCAATAGTTGCAGTTGTTATTTGTGAAACTATAGTGTCAGGGTTCCTGAAAATAGCTTGCACTTCTTTTGGATTAACTGTGTCAACCAAGTTTGGATCACCAGGAATTTGAATTTGTTGGTATGTGGTGTTTCCTGGTTCTATGTTTTCCTCTATGGTTTCCTCAGCCAGAGTTCTAGTCTCAGTTTCTATTTCTTTTTGGGTGGAGGTTTCTTCTTTTTGTTGTTTTGAGTTTCCCCTAAATCTACCTCTATGATCTCTATTTCTCATGAAAACATACTAGATAAAAGAAAAACTAAGATTTAATTTCAGAGGAACCTATGATAACAGATATGTCGGTTCTCACCCTTCGTTTCACAGCTCCTATTTGATCACCCTGCTAACATACAACACCAAACCAAATACATTTTAAGAAAATAACCAAAATAATTATCTAACTTACCTTCTAAACAACTCCCCGGCAACGACGCCAAAAATGTTAGGCTGTTGTATTAAAGATTTTTAATTACCTGAAAACACTAAATTGTCAAACCAGGGTAAGTGAACTTAGATATTCTACACTATATGTTCTGGTAAGATTCTAATTCCTATATAAAGGCTATTCTGAGAAGAAAACACAAACTTACTCTTAGAAACTGAACCCTAATGATTATCTTAAAACTAATCATATCTTGTCTAATTCATCAAATGGAAACAGTTCTGAATTTATGTAAAGGTATTTATATTCTTAATCTAATGTAATCACCCAAGACTATCTACCATTATCTTAAACATCTAATCATCATCATATCTATCTAAACCATAAAAGAGAAATCATTTTAAAAACCTTTTAATCTAAGCATCAAGCAGTTCTAAATCTAACACGGGTGAAACAAATAAATGTCCTATTTTACCCTACAGGTACTGGAAGCTTCCTTTAATCAGACTACAAGCTAGCTATCCTAATAGAATAGAGTAAGTCTAAACTCAAATTATCTTTAAATCATGATCAAACTGGAAACTGGAAAACAGAGCAAATCTAGATTAAGCACTTGGTTCATTCTTCAAATTCTACAAGGATAAATAACTCATTCAACATTCATCGATCTATGAGATAATATCAAACTGAAAATGATCTAATCAAAAAATGGCTAAGCCAGAATTTAATAGAGGAATTTTGAGTTCAAAAACTAACTCACATGCAGATTCTAGAACTAAAAATAAACTAACTCTACTGTGGAAAAGGGATAGTGAATTGAACCTGTTGGCGGGCCCAACCAAGAGGTGCAATCACCCTAAAATGAAACTAGAGCTACTCAGATTATTCCATGCAAAAATTGTTTCATACTTCACGCTCCATAATTCATAAACAAACTCAAATAATTTTAACAACAAATAACATAACGCATAGCAAATTGTATTATCAGAAATCGTATCACATAGCATATCGTAACCAACGTTTCTTGAGAGAGATCTCAGTTTATATAGATCCTCTCCAAATAGTCTTAAACATAGGTGCATTAATCTAAGCGAATCTTAGATCTGAAAAATGACTCATAGTCAGTTAAAACTAATTCCACAGCTTCATGACATGCAGTGTCAAGAAACGTGGATCATAAAGCATTATAATAAAACAGGTCTACAATCTCGCCATGAGTCATCATATTGAGCTATGACTCAATCAATTATATGAATCAAACTGTCAATCCAATCTGGCCATGTCATGCAAGTCTTTGGCATCTCCACTAAGTGTGAACCGATACCTAGTACTGATAAGTCGATTTCAAGGGAACAAGTACCTAACTCATGTCACGTTAGTATCAATATTAGTTCAAAATATCAAAATACATTAAAAATAACTTGAATCATAGGAATACCTTGAATAGCCCCATTTAGTTGTAAAAGGATGTCAAATGTGTCATGGTAAGGCTAGAAGGAAATAATACTAGATATGAAAATGGGGGTATATCTGACATGATATAGGCAAAAATATAGTCAAAAATGGAGACTAACACTATACACCTAATGTATTTCCCAACTCATCAACTACTTGTCTCAACCATGTACCCATCATGTACCTCAACCAAATACCCAACATGTACCTCAACCAAATTACTCATCAATTTCATCATCCAAATATGATTTGTAACTCTATAATAGACCTGGTGTATATGATCACATACCTGCAAACCTTAACTTTAACAACAAGAGACTAACATTTTCATCAAACTTTACTTTAGTCTCACATGACTAATTTTGGATTAGTCAACAACCCTAATTTGAAATAATCCTAACTATGTACATGTAATGAATGAAAATCTGAAAATAGTACACAATGTTCGTCAGCGTATTTTATGAAATTCCTCCGGGTTTCACTACTTGGAACCTCTCAAAAAAGGAGTTATAGAAAAACTGGCATACCTTGTTGAATTGTGGATTATTCTAGAGAGTGGACTTGTAGAGTGTTCCATGCACAGAATATATGTTGTATGGACCTGAAAATGGCACAAAAAATACTACACACTTTACTATAACCAATACATTTGGTATTACTGATTTTGGATCTGTTATGAAGAAGTTATGATGTTTTTACCAGAAACACCTATTTTAGACTAGTTTCAGTACTAGCCACAAACCCTATTTTCCATGGAGTGTAACTCCAAAAATACAACGACCCACAAGATGAAATGTTTATCACAACTACTTGGATATGTTTCCTCAATGACCTCCATATTTATCGGGCTGAATCATTCTAGAAAAAATGTTATTGCAAAAATGGTGAGATGACCTGTAAATAACAGACCTTAGAAAACATCATCAAAATAATTTATCCTCCCTTGAATTTCGGCCTTCTTTACTTCAGCTTCCCTCTGAAATTCACCTTATATATCCTTTGGTTACCTCAGTCACTTGTAGATATTCAATATGCTCAAGTGTGATTAAAATGAGACATCCTTGCCTCTTATTTATACTTTTATGTAGCTTCCTCATGGGGTTACCTTCTAACCATATTAAACCACTGTTGGGCTCTAAAGATGTCCTAAAAACAGCCTTAGGCTGACATTAATTTATCAATCGAGTATTCGTCTTATCTTTCAAGAATGACAGAAAATTCTATGCAGATAGTTGTAGAGGTTTAAATCATGTAGATAATTGAGTTAAAGCAAAGCCGAGTCTATCTAGTTTATTGCAATAATCAAATCTTCAAACATTTATTAAAAACTATGAAACTAATAACTCACTCAACAAAATTGTAATATGATCAATAACACACCATGAATCAAAGAATCAATCAATTTAATGAATTCATTTATCTAAGGAACAATAATTTAATCTACAAAAATAGTTAATGAATCAATCTCCCAATGGCTAATTAACGTGTTGTAAAAGAACAATGATCTACTGTCTATTTAAGAAGGAAAAACAAATGTGAATTAAGAAAAAGGAACAACAAAATGAAAACTTGATAAAAGGAACAACGTATGTGAAAATGAAAGGAATTCTCAAATGATAAATTAACAGTAATTGGAAATGGAGCAACAATCGACAATCTTCAAATGAAACATATATCTTTTGTAATTGAACAACATAACCAATTCTTAAAAGAATCAACACACTCACGAATTTATCTTAACTGTTGCAAGGAAATTCAAATAAAAGAACTAAAACATAATTGATATGATTACAAATGAGATAGTAACTCCTTATGACTGGGCCGACGGTCTTCAGAAGGTACTTCTACGAAAAACTCAGTACGCACAAATGATCAAAACTCTTGAAGCCTTCATTAATTCCATAACTGGTAAATCATTTACAATGGGATTGCTTGTATAGAATGTCAACAATTAAGAGATCCGAATTCTTGGATAAATTTTGTGGATATCTCTCTATTGTTCATCATCCTCTATATATTACAATGAAATAAGTAAACTAAGTCATCCTGAGGATCGAGATATCCTCAGGATTTATTTTACTATTTATGAGGATTACAAAATAAAGATTCAATCTTCTTTAAAACTATTTTGCACCTAAATTCTTCAATATTTAATGACCTATGCATCTTCATGATCTCCTTAACCATCTTGAGTTAACAACAATCATCCATTTTTGCAATAAAATCAAAACAGTTCAAACCAAAGTCCATAAAATATCTAATATCATTGAATAATACTTCTTAAAGACGTTTTAATCATTTTCTTTCCTAATTACTTCGAATTAATAGAAACGTAAACAATAATGCATCATAAACCATAGCAATAATGAGAATATTTATACCTTTTCCTCAACTCAACATACCCCCCATCTTACCTTTTTGTTTGTCCTCGTGCAATATGAGAGTTTACATGTAAAGCAGTGATACTGAAGGGAGGAGAGGTATTTTCTCCAGGTCTCCTGAACCCATTCTTACCTTTAAGCTCTCCAAACGAAGAATCTTCCCCCTTCTTATGAATTTCATAATTACTTTGATAACCCTTTGGAGGATACCAAATAATGGGAGGACTGTACCTGCATCCAATCTAGTCAGGCCCTTCATCCATGATCATTCTGGCATACCTCTCTAACCTGAAAGTAGATGCATGAAATTTTTTGAAACCAAAGGGTTCCCTATTCTTGACTGCATTTGAGGAGACATTCCATCTTAATTTGGCAGCAAAAAGGGATTATTCATTAAGATATCTAAAATACTATAGACATGAATGTACAACATGTATGTGGATGGGAGCTAAAGATTCTACAACATTCTCCCTCTTCATGAATGTTCTGTGCTGCATAATGGTATCAAGGGATTTAGGATCCCCCCCCCTAATCCATAGGACTAATTGAGTTTTTCTTTTCATGAAACCCTTATGTGTTGTAGCCCAACTAGTTTTGGTTTTGGAAAAAGACCAGAATTCCTTAAACTCTATGTCCCAAGTGTAAGGATTGGGGTTCTCTTTTCTGTTTTCTCCTAGGATGAATTTGTGAAGGTATAATTCACATAGAAAGTATCGTACGCCATCCTGTTGTTCTATACACATGAAACAAAATTAGAAACAATGGTAAATTCAAAAGGTTTTCCTGCTCTAATAGATTTCACTCTTAGAAATAGATAACATTCTAATAGAAATAAGGCGTAATTAGTACCAAGGGCCCTACAAGATACTATATCAAAATAAACAGAGAAAAATTAGTTGATATGCTCCAAGGCTCCATCTAGTTGTCCTTGTACCTTTTTCACCTTTTCTTTAGCTCCGTTGAGCTCAACAAAGGTCTCATTCTATGTTATTGACATGGCTTAAAGTTGTCTGAAAAATATTTGATGTTCTGCCTCTATTAGCATTTCACTTATGCATTGAGTTATGGTTTGTTGGGATTGGACAATATCTGCTTCCAACCTGCTAATAATGGCATCTTGTTTAGGGGAATGAAATTCTTCCTCATTATGAATGATCTGAAAATGATAAAGGCTTGTATTCTTGAAAATATTTCCAAGTTTTAATTCAAGTGTTCTTATGCAAAAGGATCAATTTGCAAACACAATTTTTTATAGAAATTACACATTCAAGATGTAGATAATAAGTAGAAAATAACAGTGAACAATAAACACATAACACAACAAATGATAAAGGAGTTCACCCCTCTCTTGGGATACATCTCTTGGTCCAGCTTCCAATGGATCTTTTATATTATTTTCTCAAAGTGCTAAAATATGTTCTTTACAATGATCAAAATTCCAAATAGATGGCTCCAATGGCTTCAGAACGTCCAAAAACCCCTAGCTAGGCTTTTTCGGCACCTGATTTGGCCAAAAATTGAAGAAGATCGGCTTCCTGGAAGTTCCCCTTCAAACTTGTTGTCTCTGGATCGCCAAATTGCACCTCTGTGTGTCCAACCTAGCTCACGCGCTCATTTCCATGCTAAAACCTAGCACCGGATGCATAACCAAAAACAGTGCAAACTATAGGATAGTTAGGGAACCTAGCCCCTAACCGCAAAACCATTGGGCGTATGGCCACGTGACCGCACATAGAAAAGGGTTAAACTCCAATCAAATGAGCAGCCAACAAGTTCCGGGGCGTGGATTAAACTATTGGTAATTAAACTACCACACAATGTATGAACCATCGGTCATATGTGTTGTTGACTCCATTTGAATTACACGCACGGGTAGTCATATGTTATACGTATATGAACAGGGGCTCTGAATTCATTTGAAAACTGTGCGCAGGTAGGTCATATGGTAAGCCACATGTGGATGGGGGTTGGGGATTACCCCCGGCCCGGACCGCCCCCAACCATAATACAAATCAAAGTCAAATAAAATCGAAACTGTATAGTGGTAAGAACCACATGGGTGGCACGCCAATTGGGTGGCCCTTCCAAAATATATACCCCTGCCCGGAGGTCGTGGGGTCAAGTCCTACCGACTACAGAAATTTTAACCAATGCCTAGGTGACATGTGGCAGCCCTTGCTTGGGCCACGTGTCACCAATCCATTCACCAAAAATATGCCATGTGTCAAGAAATGATTTGATCATCCAACTGCCAACTATCTTCCAACTCAACCCTACCACGTCAGGGTATGACCCTGCCACATCATCGTACGGCCCTGCCACATCAACATCCGTACAGACTGTACAGTCAGCAATTTTTTTTGCTTGTTTGACAATTTGAACAGAACACGATATCTCAGTCATCTGACGTCTGTTTGAACCTGAATGAGTTGTGTTGGGTTTGTGACGATGAGGCCTACACACCCATTCAATTTGAAGTGATTCTAAGAACTTTGAATTTTGAGCAAAATTTGATCCCCTGGATCACTAAACAACTACCTCTATTGTTGCTGGAGAATCTGTTTGGGTTTATATGTCAATTGTTTCCAAAGGAGAAGGAAAATATGTAGGAAACACTCCTTCATTTTGAATGGATGTTTCTTCTATTGTTGGAAACTATGTCTAAGTTTCTATTTCAACTAATGCTAAAGGAGCATGCAGTTCTATTTTTGTTCCAACAAAATTGGTGTGAACTAGTCTTTTGGGAAGTGGATTTCTTCCCTATACTCTATCCCTCTTGATTTATTCTTCTTATGGGCTTTGTCATCCTGTTCCAAATACTCCCTAAGTTATCTAATTGTTTCTTTCAATCTACCAGCTTTTTGTTTTAATACTTTTATTTTCTTAACCCTTTTCCTCAATATCTTGTTTTCATGATTTATTTTTCTGACTCTGTTGTTGCCTTTTCCTATTGTTTATTCTTGTATATGGGGAATTTCAAGGTCTTCCCCACCCTCATCAACTGGTAACTACTTCCCTATGCATTTTGGGTGCTCTTATTGTTTTAAAGAGCTCTTTACCTCAATGTGAGGCTCTAGCTATTTTGTTCCTTCAGGAGATGGAATATCCATATCAAGAAGATTCAAGACAAGGTTTGAATGAGAAGAAGTTGGTGCTTGGGGTTATCTAGACCTATCTGTATCTTCAACAAGTGATATCTCTAAATTTCCCAGTACTTGGTCCATCTCTAATTCATAACTTCTAAAGAAATGTTTTTTAAGGATTTCATGTGATGGTTGTTATGTCTGTACAGTTTTCTGAGTGATTTCATATGAGGGTTGTTCTGTTTGAATAGTTTCTTGAGTGATTTTATATTGTACTATCTTTTTACCTTTTTTTCTTTTTACAGTAAAGGTTTCAGTAACAAAAATTGTTCTATGTCTCTTCTTCTTTGATGTTCATAACTGTGTGCTTTGAGTTTCTGCCAACCAAATGAGGTTTGCTTCTATTTCAGTTTGGGGTACTGGAATTTCAATTTGGGCATTATCTCCTTCTGTCTAGGATGCCTCAACTCCCTATGGGGGAATTTCATGGTGGAATTTAGGTTGCTCAATTTGTAGGGGCCTATAGGGTTCAATTAAGTCCCCCCAAGTTATTTGTGTGTGGGTTAAGGCCATGCTTACTATTAATTTTACTAACCCATGGTGACTAATTACATTGACACGGTCTTTGGCCATTTGAGTCCTTCTGGCAAATTCATGCAGCATGGAATTAAAAAAGAATGGTCAACCATGTTTTCTGTAAACAAGTCAACACAACTATCATTCCAAACTACAAACTTAGTTAGACCAACATTTGAGAAAATATTACTAAAAATGCTAAAAGATTCAGAACAACAAATGTATATAGAAATACAAATTTCCCATTAATTGTAATCATTATGATCTATCGATGAACGTGCAAACTATTCGCCCCCTGATAAATGAAAAGGTTTACCTTGACCATCGATATGTGTGATCGTAATGATGGCGATCAGTTCAAGTGAGGGGTAATTACTACATCGTCGCCGTTGGAAGAACAATCATTAATAACTTCAATGGTAATCATGAACAATAATCACTCCCTTTCTGGGAAGTACAAGTTCAAATACCCATGTTCAAATATGTTTAAGGAAAAAAAATTCAAGTAGTCTAAATTTTTTCATGTTTTAAAAATATTCCACATGTCATAAATTTGTTACTTTCCCTTGTGTTTAATATAACCGGAATGCTAGCCTCTCTTTTTTGTTTTAATAAAGGAAGTCTAGGAACACAAAAAAAAAATTAGCGTATTTAAGATAAAATTCCATACCACAGGCAGAGCCACTACTGCCAACAAACGTCCATAGCCTTGACAAGGTTTCCTTTTAACCCATAGATGAGCTCGTATCCTCAATAAATAGTTTGAATTGTCTTTTCCCAAAAATACCGCTATCCTGGTTTGGTAGCCATATAACGACAATGCCACTCGCTAGATCATAACTTAAGTGAACGAGCCATCTCGTTATGAGACCTCTTGTCCTTTGACACTAAATTCCAAAGGACATTTCCCTGGTGTGGTATCCATAGTGGTAATTTCACTTATGTTATTCTCTTATGATCATGGTAGGTTGGCTCATGATGAGACCCCCTATCCTTTATGGGAGAATTTTATTTTCTTTATCTATGTTTAATTGTTATTTCCCCCCCCCCTTTTTTTAGGCTGTATTAAGGGAGGCTCATCTACTCCTTAAGAGTGTGGGATGGCGTAAGAAGTGTAAGAATACCAAGTAAAAATGTGCCTTAGACTCCTTATTAATATGTAAAGGAAAATTATCATTCAAGTATATGTATATATATAGGGGAAAGAAATGAATTATTGTGGTTAAGGATTATGAACAATATTAAGATAATTTGGAGAAGTCAATCCTAAAAAAAATCGATAAGGTATGCTAGATAGTCCACAAAAGAAAATGACAAATCGTTACTGTGATAATTAGAAGTGATGTTGCTGAAAATTAGTTAGTGAAGTTCGTACCCAAAGGAGTGCCTAAACATATGAAAAGGATGTGTTGTTGGTGAAAAAATGTTACTTCCAAAGGAAAGGGAACAACAACAGGAACAACTGCAAAAAGGAATAGTAGTTGTTTCTTTTCGAATGAAAAACACTACCCATAAACAAGGAACACCAATCACGACAAAGGGAATGGTACCTATTACATTTAAATGAATGATATGACTCACAAAAGGGAATGACAATTGTTCCATTCAAATGAACAACACTACCCACAAAGGGAACATCAATCGCAACAAAGGGAACAACAGTTGTTTCATTCAAATGAATGACACTACCCACAAAGGAAACAATAAAAAAAGGGAACGACAGTTGTTCCATTCAAATGAATGACACTACCCATAAAGGGAACAACAATCACAACAAACAGAACAACAATTGTTCGAATGAATGACAACGATGATGTTAAAATTTTAACCATCTATTTATGTAATTGGAAACCTCCCGCAAACATTTTTGTTTTAGTGAATCTAAGATTAATTAGTCATCAACTAAATTCATTCAATTTTTATGGGTAGTTTTATTCAATGAT
Source organism: Picea glauca (assembly GCA_000966675.3). Lineage (NCBI taxonomy): Eukaryota > Viridiplantae > Streptophyta > Pinopsida > Pinales > Pinaceae > Picea > Picea glauca. Next base: position 1,377,571 of record JZKD02S1630607.1, read on the forward strand.
CGAAGTATTGGATGGTTTGTTAGTGTCGTGCATTCATTTTCTATTTACTACAGCTGGACATTATTTTAATGAAGTCGCCCATTTTTTTGCTACAGATCATGACATATTCATCTCCTGTGTAAAACAATTTTTATGTTCAATGGATTTTTCAAAGTGAGATAGGAGCAATTTGATGTTTGAATAAGTTACAAAAAAGAGTGCTAATTATATTCATTACACTCATATTTTTTGGTTTTTTTTTCTCCAAAAATCTTTATAATGACTTTCCTAGGAAGTAAAAAAACTAAAAACTCAATCAAATATTTAAAGAAAACTATATACAATATGTACAGTGTTGGAAAGACAACAATTTCATGGAACTGAAGTTGTTGGGTTACCTTCCCATCCATCTAAAATCTGAACAATGGGATCATTACTTACTTCTTGGCAAAAGTATTCTTTTGAAAGCGATTGATGGTAGAGTCATAGCCATTGTCCATTTGCTAGAAAAGGAGAACTAGACCCGTCGATGGTAACTAAAGTGACAGTGCCATTATAATTAAGTTCATTGATTTCATATGGTCCCAACCACCTTGTCTCCAATTTCCCAGGAAACTCTTGAAATCTGGAATCATAGAGAAGCGCCCAATCACCTTTCTGGAAGGATTTCCTATTTATATGCTTATCGTTCCAGCTAGCTCTATGTTGCTGAATAATAGTTGTGCGTTGAAGGGAAAACATGCATGCTTCATATAACTCATTGATCTATTGTAAGTGCTTTGTGTGTGCCTACGTAAGATCCAGTCCAATTTCATGGGCCATTCTTAGAGTCTTGATCTCAAATTCGATTGGAAATATATGTTCTTTTCCAAAGACTAGGTGATAAGGAGAGTAGCCAATAGTGTTATGCCATGTGTGATAGGCCCATAATGCATTCAAAAGCTTGGATACCCAATTTTGACGGTTTGTCAAAACTATTTTTGTCAGGTTTTCCTCCAAGAAGTTTTAGGTACTTTCCACTTGTCCGTTTTCCTGTGGGTGATATGGGGAGGAAACTCTATGTTTAATGTGATAATTGCGCTGAGTGCCCATGATTTTATGTGTTGTAAATTGTGACCCTTCGTCAGTGATTACTTCCCTGGGTAATCCATAGCGTACAAATAATTCAAAGAGAAACTTAATGACTGCTTCCTCAATTACATTTGAAAAGGCTACTGCTTCTACCCACTTGGTAATATAGTTTCTTGCAACTAGTATATAATCTTTATGGTTTGATTTTGGGTTGAAGGAGCCAACAAAATCTAGTGCCCATCTCTCGAAAGGTTCTTCCACCACTTGTGCTTGTAGGGGAATTTCATTAGCTTGGCCTGGTTGAACCATCCTCTGATAGTTGTCGCATTCCTCAACATACTTCTTTTCATATTTGAATATTGAGGGCCAATAGTAGCCCATTTGTAAAACCTCATGCCCAGTTCTACGGTCCACAATGTCCACCATAGGGATCATCATGACATGCCTTCAAGACATCGAGAATTTCATCGTCTCTAACACATCTTTGGATCTAAAGATCAAACCCCGTGTGGAAAAGATATCCACTAAACCAGGTGAACCATGCATTGTGTTAAAAGATTAGTTTCCTTTGTTTAGATGACAGGTTTGTTGGTAATTTCCCAGCTACCACATAATTCGCCACATCAGTAAACCAAGGCATCTTAATAGTGACAACAAACAAGTGTTCGTCTGGAAATCGGTCTTCAACTATCAAAGAGTTATCTATTTTGGGTACAAGAGACAAGAAATATGCAACAAGATTCTCTCTTCCTGGTCGATCCTTAATGATGATGTTGAATTCCTACAATAGAAACAACCACCGAGTAACCCATCCATTAGTGATTGGTTTGTTGGCTAAATATTTGATAGAAGAATGATCAGTATATAGAATAACTAGTAGCTTGTTATATAGTGGTGAAATTTATTAATAACATGTATAACGACTAAACATTCTTTTTCTGTTACTGTGTAATTTAATTCGGAAGGAGTAAGATTTTTTATAATAAAATAAATATCATAGGGTTTCTTGTCTTCTTTCTGTCCAAGGACAGTGCCTATGGAGATATCCAATGCATCTGAAGAGATGTGAAATGGTAATTTCTAGTTCGGTCCTCTCAACACCGGTGCTGTTGAAACTAACCTTTTGAGTTCTGCAAATGCAACATCACACTTATCAGAACACTGAAATTCCACATTACCAGTTAAATCTAATAAAGGTACATCTATTATTGAAAATTTTTCTATGAATCTGCGATAATATCCTTCACAGCCAAGGAAACTATGTACCTTAGTTTGTGTACGAGGTGTAGGAAGATTAAGGATTACCTCTATTTTTGTTGTATCTACCTTGATTCCATATGCAGAAATATAGTGTCCTAGTACCACACCTTCAATCATCATCATATGAAATTTCTCATGACTCAAACATAGCCTGGTAGCAATTCATCATTCTAGTACCTTCTCCAAATTTCTTAAACTTGATCAAAGTCAGTGCCATAAGGGGTAAAATCGTCCATGTAAACTTCAAGTCCTTCATTAATCAAATCATGAAATATGCTTAAAATATCTCTCTAGAATGTAGTTGGAGCATTACATAATCTAAAGGGAAACACTCAATATGAGAAGGTACCCCAAGGTCATGTAAATGCATTTTTATCTTGGTCTTCCAGAGCAATCTGAATATGATTATAATCGATGAAGCCGTCTAGGAAGAAGAAAAATTGCTTCCCTGCTAAAGTATCAAGGACCTAATCAATAAAAGGTAAGGGAAAGTGGTCGTTTTGGGTAGATTTATTGAGTAATTTGTAGTCTACATAGATTTTCCACTTCCCATTCTTCTTAGGGATGATTACTAGTGGAGAGACCCATCGGTTGTCTAAAATAGGATATATGAAATCTACATCCAACATTTTCTGTAATTCTTCTTTAACAACATCCTTGAGATGAGGATTCAATATTAATTGGAGATGTTGGATGGGTCAGGCATGTTTTTCAGTATAGACATGATATGTACAGAGTTGGGGATCAATGCCCTTCATGTTGAGATACTCCCAAGAAAAATCATGTTGATATCTAGAAAGGATCTAAATCAATTTTTGCTATTAATCCTCATTCAAATTGGCATTAATGTTCAGAAATATCCCTGGTGCGATTTCAACTGAAATGTTGTTATGGACAACAGTAGTGGGAATCTGTTGCTCCATCAATTCTTCCAAAGGATCTCCCTGTGCTTCATTATCTAAAACAACTTTTAGCATTTGACAATTTGGGTTTCTTATAACGGATGGGTTGTTAATGAAGCTATTGATCGCATCATCTTCCAGTTGGTTTTTGATCCCAAGAGATTCTTCCAGTGTGAGAGGAGATCATAGGTTTTCTTCTGGGTATCTAGGTGGTTACAACTGCTAATGTATGACAGGTAGACTTGGTTTAGTTGGAGGATACAATATAAGGTTCTTTTTAGCACTTCCTCTAGAAATTGTCATGTTGTATGTGTGACATCCTATGTATGCATTTGTTGTTTCTAGCCATGGTTGTCCCAATATCAATGGGTGTCCATCGAGTCTACTTCTTGGGTTGATAACTAGGAAATCAGTTGGGTATTCCCAAGATTCGACCGATATTGCTATCTCTTGTAATGTGCTTACTGGTTTAACCACCGATCGATCATCCAATTCTAACATAGTTGAAGTAGGTTCGAAAGAGGTGATACCCAAGACATTGCATGTCTTGATGATCATAATATTGATGGATGCCCCCAAATCCACCAGTGTACTTGGGAAAAAATAACCCTGTATATGAAATATTACCACGAGATTCCCTGGGTTTTTGTATTTGACTGGCTCCTTCTTTCCTAGAATAAGATCGGACAAAGTTACTACTACATGAACAGTTAATGGATTCTTAGTTTTCCTTATAGTGTTCTTCCCACATAATTATTTAATTGTTTTTGCATAAATAGGAATATCTTGCAAATCTTGTATGAGAGTGATTTTAACATATAGATTCTTTAGTTCCTCAATGATATCAAAGTTAGGATATAGAACTGGGTTTTCTATCATTAGCCTCTCAGGAAATGGGGGAGGGGGAATTACATATTCATCTGGATTCAATTGCTCGATTGTGTTTTCCCCCTGCTCTGTTTATTTTGTTATGACCACAGTCAATGGTTTTATTGATGGTTGTATATCATTCTCATTCTCTTGTTCTTGATGAATGTTTCTTTCCTCAAAATAAATTACATGCCCTGATCTCAATTGAAGTTTGTTGCACCCTACAGAGTTTGTTTCGCCCTCCAAATTCTCGACAATTTGCACGATCTGGATTGGTCTGTTATTAGGATTTGGGTTGGGTTGAGCTGGTAATTGAGGGTGCATTTGAGGTTGAGGATTCTGGGGTAATTGAAGTGGAGATTGTAAAGTGGGTGGAGCTTGAGGATTCATTCCCATGGGTTGATTGGTCAGTCCCATGGGATGCTGCCAGTTTTGATTCCAATTGGGGGCTTGGGTAGTTGTGTTGGTCCACTGTGAAGGATATGAGTTATTATTTGAATTCTACCAAAATGGGGTAGGGTATTGCAATTTAGGCCAAGTAGGATTAGCAACTGGTTGATTTGGCCAGGGTTCAGTAGGATATTTTTGGGACTTCCAGGTGGGGTTAGCAAATGGTTGGCCCTGCCATGCATTTCTAGAATGATGCTACTAATTATATTTCCTGGAAAAGAAAGAAGAAGGATCTTGTAGCATACCTAGAGGTCGAGCTTTCCATTGGCGATGTTGACCCATCAAATATATTGGTTCTATTTCCTCTTCTTCTTCTTTAAAGGCAACTTTTAGTCCTGGGAGTGATGGGGATTGCTCTATCGCATGGTCTTTGGCAGATATGGTGAAAGTATGAACTACATCCAAGGTGCACTCCCTCAAACCATTTGTCCTTCTACATCATGGACAAAATATGGCCAATGACTATCCTGCTTCTACTTGTTTCTGTTTAACCTGTAGAACATCCATTTGTGTAGTTAGAGTACTCAAAATGTCTATTTTAAAATTTTCTAAAACATTACCAACTTCTGCTCTGATGACAATGTCGCTAGTAATGTTGCTACTTCTAGTGATGGGAGACCGTATTCTCGATATGGTTCGTGTACTTCCACATGAACACCTTATGCACAATTTGACAATGTTATCATAAGTTTCTTGATAAACATCACCTTTTCCCATAAGATTTAATTTTTCTACCCATTCATCCTTCATACATTTTCTTAGTGTCTTTAAGTACCTCACCTAGTAGTGTACCATAAGGTGATATATACACGTTATATTGAAACCTTTCAATATATTCTTCTAATGTTTTTTTATTTTGTATTCAATTTAAGGATTTCATCTTTTAAATCCCTAGTTCTACAATAATCTTGATATTTTGTAAGGAAGGCTTGTTTTATTTCATCCCATGAATTTATAGTTCCTCCTCCTAGTCCCATAAACCATCGTAAAGATTCTCCTTTCAAGGTGGAAGGAAATAGTTTCAGTTTCTTGGGTTCAGAGGCGTATTCATAGCCTCTACACAGTACATCAAACTCAAATAAGAGTGTGTCAAGGTCCTCTAATATCAATCCATGGAAGCTTGGAATATTCTGCAATGGAATGGCTTTCATAGGGGAATTAGCAACCAGATCAACTATATGATATTCCAATGTGGAAGTTTGGGTTCGCAGTCAATTTGGCTGTGCCATTTTGTCGAAGATGTGCTAATAGACTTCAAGGATTTCTTGGTCTGTGTGTTCTATTTGGGGTGGATGATTACTAGGTCCCTTAGGATATTTAATCGCACAACCTATGTCTAGGATTGTCTACCTCAAGATTAATGAATAAATCAATCGGTATCTAGTTGTCCTGGCTGTCCGGGTTCAGCCATTTTAGGGAAGGACAATGTACTACGATATCTTCCATTTCGACGAGCCCTTCTTTGGTCTCTGGTTTGATGGTTGTACGTGCTAAAAATCCAGTACATCCCGCTTTGTTAGGTATTCCTTCTCCTATCAGGATCATAGGAGATCTAGGTTCAGGTGGTGGTGGGTTTTCCTCAACAATTCCACTGGTATCCCCTTATCCTTCTTTCAAATTACAATAATTTCCCTCGTCTAAAGGACTGGAAGGTGGAATATGTGTATTTTGGAAACTTTGTTTATTCCCTTCAATTCTGCTATGAACCTCATCATGAGCTGTAGTTTGTGAATTTGCTACTTAAGGATTTCAGGTAGAACTTTTTTGAGTTCCAACCGAGGCTTGAGATTCATCTTTTCAGATAATTTCATCTATGAATGTGATCCTTCCAGGGGGCACCGAGATGTGTTATTTTGTAGTTTTTGGTGCGGGTTTTAATTTCTCAGGTTCTTTCTTCTCAATCATACATACTAACAAAAATTCTACACACCTATATAACCTCTATGCATTAGCTTAAAGTAGGTGTTGGAAAAAGAATTTTACTTTTTGCCTATGTATGTTCTTACCTTCTGTTTCCAATACCTCATCCTCCAGAGACACAACCTATGTTATCTTTGACATTATCCCCGACAACGATGCCAAAATGTTGGGATCTAAAGATGTCTTAAAAAAACCTTAGTTTGACATTAATTTATCAACCAAGGATTCATCTTCTCTTTCAATAATGTCAACAAAGTCTATGAAGATAGTCGTAGAGGTTTAAATCATGTAGATAATTTAGTTAAAGAAAGATGAGTCTATCTAGTTTACTATAATAATCAAGTATTCACACAATCATTAAAAACTATGAAACTAATAACTCACTCAACATAATTGTAATCTGATCAATTACACACCATGAATCCAAGAATCAATCAATTTAATGAATTCATTTATCTAAGGAACATTAATTTAATCTACAAAAACACTTAATGAATCAATCTCTCAATGGATAATTACCCTGCTAGAAAAGAATGACGATCTACTACATATTTAAGAAGGAACAACAAATGTGAATTAAGTGAAAGGAACAACAAAATGCAAACTTGATAAAAGGGACAACGTATGTGAAAATGAAAGGAATTCTCAAACGATAAATTAATAGTAATTGGAAATCGAACAACAATCAACAATCTTCAAATGAAACATCTATCTTCTATAATTGAACAACATAACCAATTCATAAAAGAATCAACACACTCACAAACTTATCTTAATTGTTGCAATGAAATTCAAATTACAGAACTAAAACAAAATTGATACAATTACAGATGAGACAATAACTCCTTTCCATTGGGCCCATGGTCTTCAGAAGGTGTTGCTACGAAAAAAAAAAGTATGCACAGATGATCAAAATGCTTGAAGCCTTTATTAATTCCATAACTGGTAGTTCATTTACAATGGGATTGCCTGTACATAATCTCAACATTTAAGAGATCCAAATGCTTGGATAAATTTTGTGGATATCTCTCTATTGTTCATCATCCTCTATATATTACAATGAAATAAATAAATTAATATATCCCAAGGGTCGAGAGTTCCTCAGGATTACTTTTACTATTTATGAGGATTACAAAATAAAGAGTCAATATTCTTTAAAACTATTTTGTGCATGATTATTTCAATCTTTAATGGCCTGTGTATCTTCGTCATCTCCTTAACTATCTTGAGTTAACAACAATCGTCCATTTTTTCAATAAAATCAAAACAATTCAAATCAAAGTCCAGAAAATATCTAATATCATTCAATAATATTTCCTAAAGACTTTTTAATCATTTTATTTCCTAATTACTTCGAATTAATAGAAAATTCAATCAAGAATGTATCATAAACCATAGAAATAAGTCCACAATATTTATGCCTTTTTCTCAACTCAACAACCACTTTCCTTATTTTAGGGCTCACCCACTTCTAAGCACTTGTCCACTTAGTAATTTATCCATTAAATTTATTATTTAAATAATTTATTTTGTATCCACTTTGACTTATAGTACACTCATCACTTCACTGTATTATTTAAATAATTTCTCATTTGAAACCACTTTTACTACTTTGACCTTTTGGGGCTTCTAGATGACTCATGAGGGTTCTCCAACTTCTAATGGCCATAACTCTCTAACCATGAGGAGTTATGTGACGTTCCACATACCACTAAAAATGGCATGACATGTAATATCCATATATAATAGTCTTATCTTAAAATATATTAAAACTCATACCATTATACATCAAACAAACTTGGTTCCATCTAGATGACTCATGAGGGTTTTCCAACTTCACATGGCCATAACTCTCTAACTGTGAGGAGTTATGTGACGTTCCAAATACCACTGGAAATGGAATTTCATGTAATACCTATCTATAATAATATTTCTTTCAAATATATTAAAACTCATACCATTATACATCGAACAAACTTGGGTCCATTACCCAAACCTTTGTGCTACCATAATTTTCTACTCGACTTTCTTCAAGGGTTCACATCAATGACAACCAACCCAAATAATCAATAGAAGAAGCCATTACCAAAGAGGTATGAGTTAATTTTCATGTTTTGTTTATGCATCTCTTAGCCCACATTTTAAAATGTTGTTGTGAGTTACAGAGTTACCATCAAACATAAATTAGGTTGAGATTCATTGGAGGATACATCAGGTATAATGTGTGGATTACAACCATGATGTGTTATAAAGTTTATAGATAGCCAAAAAATATCATGGTTGTTGGATTCTAGTAAAAATTTACAGGGTCATTTTTAGAATGCCAAGGAGTGTAGACAAAGCCCCTCTAGGAGGAAAAGGAGTAGTCCTTTAACAACCCATAATTGGAAAATTCCAAGGAGTTGGACATTGTTGTTACAAAAGAAACAACAATTCCCAACCCTAAAGAAAAAAAAACAATAGAAGGAATTGTTGAGACTTAGAGGGTGGAGAAAAATGTTGTTACACAAGAACCAACAGTGCCCAACATACAAAATGTTGAAGAGATTTCACAGAATTTGGACAATAACAGAGCAGTGAAGTCGATACACAAAAACTTGTTGGAAGAACTGTTGATACACAAGAAACAATAGAGTCAGATGAAGAAATGATTCAGCCTGAGAAAGAAAATATCCCACATCATTTTGTCGATGTTGATATTAACATTCTGATTGTAGAAGTTGAAAAATGGAAGAAAGAGGCCCTTCTACTTCAATGACTCTTTGTTGATAGTTCTACCTTGTTTGCATGAGGGTATCAAAAAGTGCAGGTGTGGGGGAGATGTAGGGGTATTTTTGAATTTAATGAAGACAAATGAAATCAGGCTGACAACCAAGAACAAGAATTTTGTGAGAATCACTTTAATAATAGGAAAAAGTATGAAAATTTTCAGGTAATTCAAGTGCATAGTTTTCAAGAAATTAAGCACTATCGCCTACAACCAATTTGCATTTTTCTCAAAATACATGATGTGGTTATCTCTGATTTTTAGTAAGGAGAAGAAATTAAATGGTAAAACATTGCTCACCAAATTTTAGAAAAACCCAGTTTGTATTTTGGGAGAAAATGGTTTATTAAGTTTGTTGTTACTCCTACAATAGTTTGTTGTTACTCTTGTAGCAGCCTATTTTCTTATATATTGGGTTTCGTGAAATGGATTGGTGCAATTTTTGGAAAATATAGACATTAAATGGTGATAGAATCATTCACTAAATATCATCTCAATTTAGATTGTCATTTGCACGAAATTTCAATGTCTTTGAATATTCTATAACTCCATTGGAATTGCTAAGAATCACTTGAAGGATACTTTTGAAGAATGCACACATATCATAGTAGAAGCAACAAATTTATAAGAAAATATAAGCGTTGTCACACAAGAACCAACATTGGAAATGGAGGGGAATGACACCAACACTATTACACAAGAACCAGTGTTGGCTCTCAAAAGAAGAAAAATTCACGTTGTTACATAAGAACTAACAGTGAATTCAAAATCTACCCCACAAGAACTTGTTATGGATGGAGGAAAATGATCAAGCACAAATGGTATATTTCATTAGTATTCTTCTTGTGTTATTATTATTGGCATCCTATAAGAAAGTTCATGACAGTGGGAAAATAGCAAGCAAATATTTCAAGTTAAATGGCAAGGCACATTGAAAAATGGAAGTCCGTATAGCTTGGTTGTGGGTTGCATGAGGACATAAAACATTTCAATGTGGGGGAGATGTTGGGCCTTGGAATTGTCATCTTCTTATCTTCTTTCACCTACTTTTTATCCATTATTTCTCACCCATAACTTGTGTTATTTCTTAGTAATCCATTTTCTTACTTATATGCAGGATTTAGATCTGTTAAGAACCAAACATCAATATAGCATATAAAAACCTTAGGAAAAGTACTCAACGCCTTGAAAAAGAGATAATTTCAGATAATAAGCCTCTTCGAGGGGGCAACCTCCTT
>JZKD02S1630607.1:1395668-1406245 GCA_000966675.3 Picea glauca
CTCCAACACCACTCCAGGTGAGTTAAGGACCAATTCATCATTTACATCTTCTATATTAATTTTTTTTTTTTTGTTATGATGAAATTATATTCCCTCGTTGTTGGTTCCTGTAGAAAATTAAACATGTGTGAATTAATATATTGTTTGAAACATGTCATCTAATATTCCTAAGTATATTATTAATGGAAATTCAAAAAACAAACTCATATTGATTAGTATTTTTTCATTCCCCTTATTCATCCCTTTGCAATTTTGCCATCAAGATTTTATGTTCTTCTGCACTTAGATAAAAAATAATCTTATTGAGCTTCCTCATTTTGTGGTCCTTCATGACACACACTAACCAATACATATTAGTTAAACTTACATATAGTTAAACCATATTAATTTTGTATAGAATTTACAGAGAACGTGCCTTTTGTTTTTCTCTGGATGTGTCATCATTGTGTCGACCATAAAGTTTTTTATTTGAACTCTTCTCACTCATATTTTTATCAATATACAACCTGTACCATTCAATACAAAAATTATTAAATATATTTTATAAATAAATCACATAATTTTCAGCGAAAAAAAAATCGTTGTAACCGGTGCGTTTTTTATATACAATGCACCGGTGTGTTTATTACATAAAATGCACTGGGGCGTTCCATACAAAACAAAGAATTGAATATTTTAATTTATTTTTTAAAATATTGTGAATTACAACAATGCGATATATATAGAATACATCACAATGACTACAATAGAAAATGAAAACATAGCAAAAAAATTAAACATTCATAAAAAAAACAATAGAAAAATTACACACCGATGAGAAGAAAAATTAAAAAAAATATGTGATAGCATTTTTTGTGTTGTTTAGATGAGAAAAATCGGTGAATTTTTTTTATGGACCATATTTTTAAATTAAAAAATATATATATATAGCTTTATTGATGCGTTCCTTAGTCATAAATGTAGTGGTGCGTTTCTGTTGAAAAGGTGCATCAAAAAATTGGAAAACATTTAAAAAAAAAACGTCAAATCTGAAACTGTTTAAAAAAATAAAAATAAAAAAGTCAAAGGGATGACTTCATTTGGGATCCAATGAAATAAGTGGTCTCTTTGCATCAAATGCCAAACACTTATATATAGAAAAACAAACCCATTAGATAGAAAATACCTAAAACAAAAAAGCCTTAATTTTGAAGTGATAGAGGGAGTTAAACCCTAGGATGAAATTTTTCATTCACGTAAGCATACAAAATCAAGGGTTTAAGGTAAGTATGATTTTTTATTTTCTTTTGAATGTAGGGTTTTGAGTGAACCACCATATCCTTCAAATCTTGATTTTCTGAATATTTATATTGTTCCAAAGTATTCGTCTACTCCACACTATTCCCCGATATGTCTCTCTTCCAAATCCGTCTCCTGTAAATTTTGGAAAAATAATGAAAATATTGAATACCTTCTTAATATTAAAAAAACTTTCTGAAAATGGTTTAGAGTGAATCACCATACCCTTCAAATTCTCATATTATGAATAATACTATGGTTCCAAAGTATTCTTCTCCTCCACAATGTTCCTCCATATGTTTCTTTTACGATTCTCTACCCTGCAAATTTTTGCAAAATAATGAAATAGTGAATAGCTTTTTAGTATTTAAATGACTATGAAATTTGATTCTCGCTCTTCTTTTAATCGTTTAAAAAAATCACCCTTTTTTTTTAACTTTTTTGGCATGATGGTGCATTTATGTAAGATGTATTGGTGTGACCATATTACATTATTTACCGGTGCATCCATATTAATTGACGCACTAGAGACATATAATTGTTTTTTATTAACAAAATCTCGAAAAATGGTGTGGTTGATTTTTCAACGCATCGATGTTTATTGTTAATAGGTGCATCGATGTATTTGTGGTTTATAAGCATACCAGGATTCTTTTAAAGTTATTTGAACTTTTATTTGCACATTAAATAGTATATTCATCTCAAATTATATTTTAGGATGAATTCACATGAATTACAATACTTTAGTATACTTTTTATGTTTTACGTCGCCTTATTCTAAAAAAATGGTTTCAAAACTATATTGAAACTCAGATTGTGGTATGGTCCACAAAATTTATTTTAGAAATGTACATGAAAAGTTATTGCTAATTTTGTTGAAATGCACGGAGAAAAACTTATTATATGATCAAATGGTTGATTCTTCAAATTCCATCCCATTCCATATTGCTCAAAGTTCATCGCAGAGTTCTTGATTTTCATATCCAATAAGTTTAACTTATTTTATTTATGTTTCGATTATCTCATTGATTGTTTTTTTATCCATGTAAATCTGAATAAAAATGTATCCAAATTTGCAGGATCCTAATTCAAAATCAAGTTTAGATGCAAAAAAATATTCTAGTATCGGTTCAAAAAGTCGGAAGCTTTTATCAGGAGAAACATACGGAAAGAAAATGGTATATGAAAATGGACAAATGCTTTACCTTGCCAATTGCGACATTCCATCTTCCTACCGAAATCCTTTGTCGATGATGGTAATAATTGTTTGGTATAATGTAATTTGAATGAAACAATTATTTGATAGTGTTTACCAATATCATCGATGTATTAATGTTCAATATTTTTTAAATTAGGATTCTTTTGATGATGATCGACCTACCTATTGTTTTCTGTTGCACCCGAAAACAGTGTCAACCTGAGAGAAGGATTCAATGAGTGCAAAAATTGGAGAGGAAGTGTACCAAGAATGGTTGAATCAACCACCTATTCAATTCTCACTACGTCCAAATTCACCAATTAGGAATAACTACAAGAATAATAGTTCTTCAGAAGTTGGAATTGGAGACCATCAAAAATAGGTTGGAATGGATGATTACTTAAGGGATATGACTTCCATGTGTTCGAAAACACAGGTATTCCAACAGAGGATGAACACCTTCAGTAACCACTCACATAACTAGATCAAAGATCAACACACCGATGTTTTCACATGGTAAAACCCCTATGGGGAAACATCCATGGCCCCAGCTAACGCAGGCACTTTGAGCAGTTTATTAATGAAAAAGAAAAATATTACAGAGGGATTTTACAAGAGAGTTTCTCACAATCAATCATTGACAAATGACCCTCCATGCTCTTTAAATATAGATCATGGAACAATCAAGTGTTAAGCCACAAATCAATGGTCGTTAAGATCGAGGAGAGTATGAACCGTCAGATCACTCTATGTCGAGAACATATCGTGACCGTCAGATTTCCTAACTACAAATGCATATTAATGCATACTAAAGAAACACACTAAGAAACACACTTTTACCTAATGACACATTAGACCAAGTAGATCTTAACTAACTCCTAAGTGTCTAAATATCCTAACATCCCCCCTTAAGAACAACTTGGGATAGGATTGAAGGATTTACAATGGTGAAACAATAGGAGAAGGTAGGAGGAATTAGATCTTATCCCCCCTTAATGACAACTTCCTGAACTTCTAACATAGATTGAAGTTTTGAAAAATTCTCTTCTGTAAGAGACTTTGTGAAAATGTCTGCAACTTGATCTTTTGTAGGGAAAAAGAGAACTTCAATAACTTGATCATGAATGAGATTTTTGATGAAGTGCATGTGTAGCGTGATGTTCTTTCTATACTGATGTTGAACTAGGTATTTGTCGAGATTGATGGCACTCTGATTGCCGTACCAAAGACTGGTCGGATGCTGCTGCTGCTGGAATCCAAACTCTGAAAGGATTTGTCGAAGCCACAATTCTTCCTGACTTGCATTTATCGCTACTCGGTACTTTTATTTTGTTAAATAAAGTGCAATAGCCTGTTGTTTCTTACAAGCCCAAGTGACAAGTCCTGAACCAAGGCTGAAAACATAACCTGTAGTAGACTTCCAATCATTAGGGTTGTCGACCCAATCTGAATTAGTGAAACCAACCAATAAAGGAGTCCCCCCTGAACTGTAATGTATCCCAAACTAAATTGTACCATGGACATAAAAAAGTATCCTTTTATCTTCTTTCCAATTTCTTTCATGGGGTTTTTTCATATACTAGGAAACCAGACCAACAACAAAGAAAAGATCAGGACGGGTATGTGTCAAGTATAAGAGGCTACCAACTAACTGATGGTACAAGGTGGCATCAACTTCGGGAGAAGTAAATGTGGAAGTAAGATTGACTCCAGACTGGAAGGGAGAAGTGTTTGTCTTACAATTGTCCATCTAAAAGTGAAGAAGAAGGTCACAAGCATACTTAGACTAGGAAAGAAAAATTCCTTCATTGGTTTGCAAAACTTGGAGGCCAAGCAAATAGTGCAAAAATCCTAAGTCTGTCATTTCAAATTTCTTCTTAAGGCCGATTTTCACATGGTTTAAAAGTTTTGAGTCACTACCAATCAGGATAAGGTCAAAAACATAAAGGAAAAGGATTATGAGACGGGTTACTACTTTCTTGGTATAGACATTAGGATCAGAATGACATCTAGAGAATCCTATGTCAATAAGAAAGTTTTCCATTTTGGCATACCAAGCTCGAGGATCTTTCTTAATACCATTAAGAGATTTCTTAAGGTGACAAACAAGGCTAGAGTCATTCTAGACATAACTAGAAGGTTGTTCCATGTAGATTTCTTCTTGCAAATCTCCATGCAAGAAGGCGAATTTAACATACATCTAATGGACCTCCCATTTATTTGAGGCAACAAGGGCAATAACAAGGCGGATGGAATTCATTTTGGCTACATGGGAAAACATTTCATTACAGTCAATTCCTTAAACTTGGGAAAATCCTTTGGAAACTAATTGATCCTTGTGTATTTAAACACTTCCATTTGATGCATACTTAGTTCTATAGACCCATTTACATGTGACAAGTTTTATTCCTTTTGGAAGAGGTACAAGATCCCAAGTATCTTTTTCCAATAAAGATCAATACTTTTCATTCATTGTTGTATCCCAATCTGGATGACCTGAAGCTTATGCAAATGTCTATGGATCATGATTTTATGAAACTTGAGCCAAAAGAGAAGAGGCTCATTGGAACTATGAATGTGTCTGATGTTGATCTAAAGGATCACCGACAAGATCACTAGTTGCTTCTCGTGTTGAATGGACCCATCTAAGAAGCGGTGGAGCTAGTGTTGGTTTAGGTTCAAAGGACTCATCTGGAGGAGCATGAGCAGGAGGAGGTGGATTTTCATCCTCACTATCATCATTTGAAGAAGAAACCAGAACAGAAGAAGGCACAAACATCGAAGATGGCTCGCAGGCCAAAGAAGGCACATCTGTTGAATTAGGCTCACAGGCCAAAGAAGGCACAAATGTCGAATTCGTCTCACAGGCCATTAACATCTCTTCTAATAATAATTTCATTACAATGTGTTTGAGGAAGTCTATAACCCTTGACATCTTCAGAATAACCAACAAATATACACTTCTCACTTTTAGGCTGCAATGCTTTCCTTTTCTCATCAGGAGTGTGATCCCATGCTATACTGCCAAATACATGGAAGTGAGTTACATATGGTTTAATTTTAGTCCAAGCTTCTTCCGGTGTTATATTTTTAAGAGCATTTTTGGGAGTGTGATTTACTATGTAATTTTCACATTTGATGGCTTTCACCCAATACTTTAGACTTAATCCTTTAGATTGGATCATACAATTAGCCATTTATTTTAATGTGCAGTTCTTTCTCTCAATAACACCATTTTGTTGTGGTGTATATGGAACAGTGTGTTGCATTTGGATTCCCTGTGTAGTGCAGTAACTTGTAAAATTATTTTTCACATATTCGCCTCCAGTATCTATTGTTGACCTTTGAATTTGATGTCCAAATTACTTTTCTACAAGCGCCTTGTAGGCCAAAAAATTGTCAAAAAATTCACTCTTAAGTTTTAAGAAGTAAACCCAAGTATGTATGGAAAAGTCATCAATGAAAGTTAATAAATACTTGCACTCAGAAAAAGAAGGAGAAGAAAGTGGACCACACAAATCACTGTGAACAAGCTGCAAAGGACCCAAGACATGCCAAGAGGCATGTTTTTCAAAACTATCCCAATGATGTTTGTCGAGAACACAACCGGCACAAACACCATCTCTGCATGAAACAAGAGGAAGACCAGTGACCATCTATCGATTACATAGTTGCTACAATGAGCAATAATTTAGATGACCAAACCGCTCATGCGAAATTTTTCCCAAGTCATCGCTATGAGCAACAAAAACTGATGAAAAAGATGATGACCCAAAGTTGTCAAACTTGTACAACCTGGTAATATCATCAACAATTCTAGTTTTAATAACATGCTTAGGATCTTTTAGATCCTTGATTACAACTTTGTGAGGTGAAAAATCTACAGTTACAAGAAGGACTTAGAACACATACTACATCATTGAAATGACTATTTTCTACTTGAATTGTTCCAGATCCTTCAACACTAAGATATCTATCATCACCAACAAATATTTTCTTGGTGTTACATTCATTTAGAGTAGAAAATATGTCTCTATCCTTATCCATATGATAAGATTCTTTAGAATCAATAATCCACTTATCAGAAGTAGAAGTAGAAGGTGTATTGAAGGAGAAACCAGAAGCAGAAAGTGCATGTCCATGACAAGAAGAAGAAGAAGTAGAATCAATATTGATGTTGTGCTTCTTCATCACTTCTTCCAAATCTGCCATCTTCTTGAAACATTTGGACTCATCATGACCATATTTATCACAAAAGTTGCAATGTCTGTCAGTCTTATTATTTTTATATTTTGCTCATTTGTCTCCATTAGGAGAAAAAGCCATCTGAGTGGGTTTGGGACCCTTATGTTGCTTGTTGTTGTGGTGAGGATGTTGCTTCTTGGGATTCTTGGGTTTATATTTTTGATGGACAACTAAGGCTTTGTTGGAGGTACCTGTAGTGCTGATCATGCCAAGTTGTGCTAGCTTATCTTGCTCTCTAATCAAAACATCACAAAAGTTCTCAAGACTGGGTTTTTTATTAGCTTCCCCTAGAGCCTCTTGCATGGCATAAAAGGTAGATACAAACACAAAATATGTACTACCTATATTATAAAGAATAAGATAGATGCAACAATCTTCGTCTATCTTTATCTTATATTCTTCACATAAAATTCTGAGTGTTTTAAACTTAGATAGATAGTCTTCAATGCAATAAAAATAACTTGGACTTAAAGTTAGTACTTGATTTTGTAATTGTTTTTCTCGAATAATATTGTGTTTACCAAACATAGATTCAATCTTTTCCCAAGATTCTTTGGGTTTATCAATTGATTGAAGGTGGAACCTTAAATCAGGAGAGATGGACATTCCAATTAATCCACGTGATTTTTCATTCCTATTATCCCATTTGGATTTCTTATCAGCATCAGTGGGTGTTGTTTCCTTTCCCAAGGTAATCCAGTACAATCCTTTACTTCTTAATAAATCCTCCATATGGGATTTCCATTGGAAGTAGTTGGTGCTAGTAAGTA
Organism: Picea glauca; assembly: GCA_000966675.3. Taxonomy (NCBI): domain Eukaryota; kingdom Viridiplantae; phylum Streptophyta; class Pinopsida; order Pinales; family Pinaceae; genus Picea; species Picea glauca. Next base: position 1,403,160 of record JZKD02S1630607.1, read on the forward strand.
AGAGATTACTTGTAGAATCCATATTAAATATGCAGATAATACATATTTAAAAACTGAAACTGATGATCTAAATGGAAAGAGCTCGAAAATTTATGTGGTTTAAAAAACAAGGGAACTGAAAACGGACTTCGGATGTGAGAGTTATGTACTTATAAAAAAGGACATAAACGATAACCAAATGACCACATGATAGTGTCAGTTTCTTTATGAAGTGACCCACTTTTATAAAGAGAAGTGGGGAAAATTTTTACAATGAACTTACTTTATAACAAAAAAGCTACATGCAAAATAAATAACTCTAAAATAAAATATTAAAGCTACTTATAATGATTCACTTTTATACTTGAAGTGAAATACACTTTACAATGTTAGAATGAAATTTTTCAAAAAAGGTAACAAAAGAGAGACTTGAACTCAAGACCTCTTACTTAATAAGACAACTTTTAACCAAATGGTCTAGAAAAACATATTGTAATGTTCAAAAGGAGGATTTGGGGTGTTGTTGTTGTTGTTGTGGAAGACGGACTTGGAGAGCATGCTAAAGAAAAACTCTTTTCACACAAGAAAACAATTCCACTTCTCGATGACAACAAGTGTTAGATCTCGATCAACTTACTCAGAAGATGCACGTTTTCCTTTTTGTTTATGATTTGTCAAGATCGCACAGGGGGCAGGGAAAAGAGAATATGCATATATAAAAGAGTAGCAACCTAGAAATAAATAATACAAAACCAAAATAAAACCAAAACACTACTTTGCAAAAATTTTAAAAAAATGCGTATTCAAACTTTATACCTCCGGATCTGACTGTAATGGCTGTATCTTGGGCAAACATAAACCTTTTCGAGTAAAAAAAAAAGTGTTCCTGAATGAAAAAAGTTCTCCAGATGCAATGGAATAGTCCTATAATCCCATAAATGTACGGAAATGACAGAAAATGGAGATGAGTCAACTCATCTTCATGATCTCGATCTACAACATGAGCAGATCTTCAAACGAGCTATGATACCATGTTCGAAAACATAGGTATTCCAATAGAGGATGAACACCTTTAGTAACCACTCACATAACCAGATCAAATATCAACACACCAATTTTTTCACGTGGTAAAACCCCTACGGGGAAACATCCATGGCCCCAGTCAACGCGGCCACTTGGAGCAGTTTATTAATGCAAAAGAAAAAGATTACATAGAGATTTTAAAAGAGAGTTTCTCACAATTGATTATCATCAAATGAACCTCCATGCTATTTAAATAGAGATCATGGAACAATCAGGTGTTAATCCATGGATCAATGGCTATTAATATCGAGGAGAGTATGAACCGACAGATCACTCTATGCTGGGAACATATCGTGACCATCGTATTTCCTAACTACAAATGCATACTAATGCATACTAGAGAAACACACTAAGAAACACACTTTTACCTAACGACACATTAGACGAAGTAGATCTTAACTAACTCCTAAGTGTCTAAATATCCTAACACCATGGAGACAATGTTGTTAGATGCATTCCAAAACGATGAGCTAGGGGATGATTCTCATATCATTGGTACCATTTTTTAAAGCCTAAAATTTGATTCCACCACCCCTCTCTTTGAACCTAGTGCCTAGTCAAAGTCTACCCATATTAGGACAACAATGTTACGATACAATGTGAAATCAAAGTTTGGCATGTCAAACGCATGTTTATTGGAAATATTGAGGTAATTGACCAACAAGTGTCGTATATTAATTTGGAGAAATCTTGTCACACAATCAACATTAGAAATGGTTTCTTTTATAAACGTTAAATGACCTTGTACTATGGAGTGGAAGTCGAGTTAGACAAATCTAGTCATGCTAGCCACCGTGATCAAAACACCATATAGGGAAGTTAGGTTATGTTGGAAAGATACAAGATATCATTCGAGTAGAATGCTCTTCTTTCCAATGTGTTATATTTCAGTGCAAGTGGTGGGACAACTTTGATTGGAATAATGTAAAGGAAGATTGTGATAGTGGGATGATATGTATCAACTCTAAAATATGTGGGATGAATCTAAGGAGCCTTATGTTTTCCAAAAACACTTCAACCAAGTTTTTTTTACCAAGATGTGTTGGATAGGGATTGGTGGTTTTTATTAAGACACGACCCTAGATCAAAACATATTTTTTAGAACAACAATGTTATCATGCCAAGTGAGGAAGATGATGAGGGTGATGACAACAGAGAGTGATATTTACATGTTTTATTTTATCTTTAATAGTTTTGTTGTATCTTTTTGTTATATTCTTTATTTCACTAATTATATTGTTTTTTATTCATCTTCTGATAGAGGAAATATTATGTTAATTATAACAATTCTTTGAACAATTTTAGTTGGCTAACAATTAGTTTGATGTGTAATGTGTTTGTCTTTCAAATTATTTGTGATTGCATGGAACAATTTTTATTTGAACATATTTATATGTTGTTGCATATATTTAAAAATGTTTCATCTTCTTTAAGCATTTCCAATTGTGAAATCCTGAAAAATGTTAAATGTCTAGTTGAACTTTTAATGGGATATGAAATTCTACTTTTTATGTTGATATAATTAGATGTAATGATATGGTTGATATCCAGGTTTAATAGTACACCATTTTTTAGGATATATTAACATGATGATTAAAAACATGAGTTTATGCTCATTTATTTTGTAGATTTAAAACTAAGATTAACAAAAAAATGTGGTTTATAATTAAAAAATTAAATTTATAACATGATTTTGTGACAATTTGGTTTTTAACTAAAGTAGTGTTTGTTGGTTTACATAGTTTTATCATTTCTTTTGAAAATATATTTTATAAAATTATGCCCCCAATGTTGAGTAAAACCACAATTAATGAAGTAATATTTTGAAAATTGATAGCAATCAACTTATGAAATACTGAAAAAAATAACAATAGGAAGATTTGCATCCAAAAAAATTTAAAGCCAATAAAATGCTTATCATTGGAGATCATAACTTTTTTATAATAACAATTTTTAGTGTAGAAGAGTCTATTAAAAAAGAGTAATTAGTACAATGGAAAATAATATTTATTCATATGTAATTT
>JZKD02S1630607.1:1406295-1430601 GCA_000966675.3 Picea glauca
GATGCCTAGTTTGTAGTGGAATATGATGGATTTCATGCCTGCTCATCTAGATATTATAAATTATTATTTTTGTTTCATTAATTATAAAATGATAGAAGTAAAACAACATATTTTATACTTACAAATTCCACAATTAATTTTTGAAATGGCAACATATACTCACAACCCTTAATTAACTCAATGTCAATCAATTTTTCTGATGAATCTTCTTTGTATGTTAGCACATGTTTGAAGACATTCAAGGATGGATGTTGTAAAACAATTTAAAATATACAAAAATAAAAACCTTAAGTTTTTATAAGGAAATAACAATTACTCACAAACTTTTCTATCAACCCTTTTTCTTCATTGTCGTCCAATTTTATGTGCAGAATGAGTTCCATTTTCTTTTATTTTCTGTAAGAGAGTGTTTGAAAATTAATATTTAGTGTTTAATTAATTATTTGTACCTAATATAAAAATTCAATGATTACATACATTTGAAGCACGTTGTTGTTGAGATAGCTCCTCCTACGATGCAATTATGTCCAATTCTTTGACCATCTCCTTGTACACTTTTTTGGACATTCCTATTGGTATATTTCGGATATCAACGCATTGCTCCTCTCAAATTTTCATAATTTTACTGAAAAAATAACATGACAATAAAGCATTTTTAGATTGATATATGAAAACAACATGGTTTTAATAGATAAGAGAGAAAAAAAAAAGTTTTGGATTCAAGCCATACCGATTTGAATATACGATACTCTAGGGTTTCTGATTCACATCCTCGCTTCGAGATTTTGGCCGTCAACATGGTTCAACCATGGGATTTCATGGAAGGGGGGCTCCAAGGTCCCTCTTACAACAAGGTTTCCTCCTCTGATATGGGTAGCACACACTTCAAAAGACCACCTTTCGAACCACCAACTGAGTTGCGAAATATCCTATGGGAGGAAGGATTACAAAAGGACAAGGCCATGGAAATAGATCTAGGACAAGATCAAGTAAAAACAAATTGCATTTGGGAACATAGAAAATGCATCCTGCAGGAGCCTACGAACCCTAAATACATGATAAATACACCCATAATAGAGGACCAAAAGAAATATATGTGGGATTGTGCTCTGGTGGGAAAATTCTTGGTCCTTTGGCCCTTAGAAAGGGACCTAGTGAAATGGATTCAACACTGGTGGACAAACAAAGGCCACTACAATTTACAATTGGGATACAAAGGCTTCATTACCATCATTTTTCATAATCTACAAGACATAAATAGCATATTTGATGGAGCCCCTTACTTCTACAACTTGACAGGGTTTTCCTGCATTTCTGGACACAAAATTTCAGTCTGGAGAAGGAGAAGTTTTCACATGCACTAGTATGGTTACGTCTCTACTCTTTTCCCTAGGAATTCTGGCTGGTGTAAATTCTAGTAGGCATCGACAATGCAATTGGATTCTTTGTAAAACCTTTTGAGGTGACAAAACAAAGAAGGTACATCACCTACACCCTCATTTCTGCCTATTTCAATATCTCTAAACCCCTTCCAGATACAATAGATCTTGAATATCATGACGAAGAATGGTCCCAAACCCGAGACTATGAGCACATATTGTTTCCTTGTAGGAAATTTCATGAAACAACAATCTCTTTCATGAATTACCTCTTAATAACTCCAACAAGTAATACCCCTCCACTCCTAACAATGCGAAATATTGTTACACTTTGGTCATTGGATACCACAGGAAACCATATACAAAAGACACCCCGTATGTCCTAATTGGCCCCTCTACCAAAAATCCCTTTGATAACCTACAAAATATCCTGGAGGACCACCTCAACCCCTCGACTTCTCCACCTAAATCGACTCACTCCTCGGACCGCAAAGGAAAAGCAATGGATCTTCCTACTCATAACCAAAATCCCATGGCCAATCCCTCGGATAATTCTCTACTATCCATTCTGGGAAAGGACATTAGGGGCCTTGACATTGATCTTGAAGACTAGGAATTGGTAAGAATAGATCTCAAACATATGGAACAAGATTATAGGAAAAAGGAACTTTATACAATCCTAGCAGACCAGCTACACAAAGTGCATAAAGTATTCCTTAACTATTATGTGGGAGGATCAGATAGAGTGAACTCATTCCTAGGTATTCAATGGGGGCCTATAAAAGATCCACGCAAATCCAAAAAATATGAGAAGAAAAGAGGAAGAAAACCAACACAACAATTCCTCCAAGAAATAGGCCACTTCCTGGTAAACTCGAGACAGATCCAACTGATCTCAGACAGCTTCCCCCTTCTCCAAACCCCACCCACATCATGAAGGTGATTTCATGGAACATCAAGGGTTTTAATGGACATAGCAAGAAATGCATTCTATGAGAAAGGATCATGAAAAAACAACCAAGCATTCTCCTTTTACAAGAAACAAAATATATTAGAGACGAAGCCCTCCAAATTCTCACAAAATGTTGGAAGCAAGCAAGAGTCATCGAAACCAATGTGATCGACATGGAAAGTGGCCTTGCCATTCTTTGGAAACATTCCACTATCCTCATGGAGGACTTTTTCACCTTGAAGTGGACCATATCGGCCTCCTACATCATAATTGGATCGAACAAACCAAGTGTTTTAACAAATGTGTATGGCTCAACCACTCAAAGAGAAAAATCATCCTTTATCCATCACCTGGAATGGATTTCCAATCACATTGGAAATCAACGTTGGATTATGGGGGGAGATTTCAACATGATCTGTTACCTGGACGAGAAAAGAGGGGTAACATGAATATTGGATAGTGATAGTGCTCACTTCCAGGGAATCATTTACAAGCTAGGCATTATCGATATGGAGACGACAAATGGACCCTTTACCTAGTCAAACAGAAGATCGGGTGCCCAATAGGTCACTTCTCATCTCGAAAAATTCCTCAATTTTGAACCTTTCATGATGGAATGGATTATGTGGATTTCTACAGTGGTGGATGCAATAGGCTGAGACCATTTTCCTATTTTGCACAAAATGGATATTAGTGGAACACCAGGGAATAAGTCCTTTTGCTTTGAAAAATTCTAGCTAACTCACCTAGATTTCCAAGGGAACATAGAACAATGGTGGCAGGAAGATTTGGTACCTAAAGGAAATCCCATGTACAAATTCCAACAAAAGCTAAAAAATCTCAAGCAACTCCTAAAGAGTTGGAATAAATCCACCTATGGGAACATCTTCCAAGCACAAGAGCTTCTGAATCATCAAATGCATATCTTTCAGCAGAAAATAAGAAACCTGAGCCTCACTGACTCTCTAAAATAACACGAGGCTATAAAAAAAAAGTAGATTGCAGAGAGACATGCATAGGAAGAAATATTATCGAGACAGAAATATCATATCCATTGGCTCAAAGAGGGAGAAAATAATTCAATATTATTTCATAGATTGATGCTCTAGCGCCGACATGTAAATTGCATGTCACACCTCTCTATTGGCCTTGGAATAGTTCTACAAAGGAATGAAGATATCGAGAAGGAACTAATCACTTATTACAAGCAACTTATCTTTGAACCTCCAACTGACTGCACTCAATCCATTGATATTATCACTCAGCACATCCCAAAGAGTGTAACCAAAGAACATAACGAGGCTTTGATGTGGCCAATCAAATAGGAAGAGGTGGATCGGGCCCTTAAAGATACAATTGTGGGAAAATCCCCTAGGCCCAATGACTTCACCATCAATTTATTTCACCACTACTGGGATATGATTAGAGAGGAAGCATGGGAAATCATCAAATATTCAAGAAGGTTTGGACAGGTTCTACCAGCTCTCAATGTCACTTTCCTCACCCTTATCTCAAAAGAGGAAAAAGTCACTCATTCGAAACAATTCTAGCCTATATCACTCTGCAATGTGATCTCCAAACTCCTCACAAAGGTCATTGCCAAACGCCTCAAAACCATTCTTTCGTTTATCATCTCCTGAGAAGAATATGGATATCTAGAGGGTAGGAATATCTTAGACAATGTCATTTTAGTGCATGAGTTAATTCACTCTCTCCAAACTATTGACTCTCCAAGTATGCTCCTAAAACTTGATATTTCCAAAGATTTTGATAAGATAAGTTGGGATTACATGAGATCCACCCTTCTTGCTTTTGATTTTGACCATTATTGGGTCAACGAGATCACTAAACTCACTTCCTCAGCCTTGTTCTCGATCTTGATTAATGGCATTCCATACAAGCCATGCTCCCCTACTAGAGAAATTAGACAAGGTGACCTCCTCTCACATTTCCTTTTTATCATTATGACAGAAGGTCTCAGTCTCTCAATCAAAGCCTCCATATAAAATCACACTCTTTCGGTACTTTCCCTCCATGGAATCTCCCCACCCATCTCTCACAACCAATTCGTGGATGACACTATGATGATGGGACTCCCCATAGTCCTAGAAGCGACCCACATTTGTTCCATCATCCAAACCTTCTGTGACGTGTTTGGTATGGACATCAAGAAGGAAAAATATCAACTCTTATTTTTTAACACACCCCTCCCCGTTCAAATCCATATCACCCAGCTCTTGGTTTTCTGTAACACCTTGTTTCCCCCAATTTGTGATTAATCATAAAAAGGGATTTACCATTCTAAGTCATGAGGACAATGTAAATGTATTATTGTTTTAGTTTCCAATAACTGATTGTGGGGGTGAAACCCTGAAAGTATTAGCCATGGTATCACTAGAGGAGAGAAATCAGTTAATGAAGAAAGGACTAGTGGTTGAACAATCAACCACCCCCATGAATGGAAACATGGGTTTTTATCCCGAATTACCGTAGGGACCTGTAGACCTGAGCTTCCTTCTGACAGAAGGAATAGGATAAGTCGAAAAACCTTCCAAAAGAAGGGGGTAATAGAAGGAGAGGGGGGGACAGAAAGGAGGATACGAGAGCGCGAGCTCGTAAGGGAGATGCACGAAGCTCTCTAGGAGAGCCTGAAGAGATGGTTGTGAGCTTGATGTTGGATGGGCATCTGATAAAAAATCATCAAGGCCATAACAGAGAGGAAAACCTCTGAAAGTGCATAGAGAATAGAACCCGAGAAGAATCTTGAACAAAGACAGAACTCTTGAGAAATGTGAGAAATCCATGGTGATATCATGGCTTCGCATAGGGGTGGCCAAAGTGCTAAGATTGAATTCCTCTGAGCCTATGGTCAGGTGGAAGGAAGAACACCCACAATCATTTGGTTGGAGGCAACCTGTAATAAATAAGTGATCTCCTGCCCTGTGTAATTTAGTTGTAACTGTATAGGAATTGGTTATACTGTGTATGTTTCAAGAATTGTGCATGATTTATTAATGGATATACTATACCCCTTTATTTACTGTTTGGTTTTATAATTATGCCAGTAATAAATTATATGGTTAGGATATGTTTTATACTCATAAATACTTGTGTCTTGTGGTGGCATAAGCCGGAGTCATGAACTGTGTGTTCGTCAACCGTGGACACAGCTTCATGTACACATGCCAACCTTCCTAAATGTCTAGAGTCCCTTGGAGGACGATTCTATTAAGCTAAGAAGAGATAAATATTGAAGTGCATACGAGATGGACTCATTATAAGACCATAATCTCAGAAGAGAAAGCGTTCTCAGAACACAGACGAGGCCCAAAGGAACCAGGCTTACAAGAGGAAGAGTCGAAGGCCAAGACCTTCGAGACTTAGAAAATATCCTAAGTCAAAGATTAGGAGGAAGCTTATGAGGAAGAGTGCAACAGTCGTAGATTAGATGCGGAGGAGAAAATATGGGCTGTTGAGCCTATGTCTAGATACCCAGGTAGCGTGTGAGAGAAAAAGGATCTGAATGGATGGTGGAGAGCCTTTGAGGAGGAAGTGTCAATAGCCGACAGTCATTAGATCAAGTGAAGTTGCAAGGAGATTAACAGTGGGACTGTTCAACTCTCAAAGCTCAAGAGGAGGAGCATCGAAAACTATTAGCTCAGTTGCAAAGAAAGGATCTGGACCGCCAAATCCATGTCCAGACACTTAGAGGAAAGCACAGAAGAAATTTAGTCAAAGCCATCAGATCTAGTGCCGAGAGCCGACAAGCGTCATATATGCAAGAGTAGCGCACACCTTAACACTGCATTCCAAGGGATATTTTTGGCATTTCATTACTGAGGAAATGAGAGAGAAGAATCCCCCATAATAGCGAAAGGAGATTGTCGATAAAATCCTATTCTTCGATCTGTGAAGGATCTAGGCCATCAGATCTAGCATAGAGAACCGATAGCCATCGGATCTGAGAGAAGGGGTGCGAGGCTTAACCCTCATATAATCAGGAGTGGGGATCCATTAAAATCCTGAGATCATCAAGACCATCCATCTAAGGGGACACATGGTGAGTAGTTGGTGTTTGGAGGAATCACTGAAAACATCAAGACCGTCCATTTTGGGGGGCAGGTGTTAGAGATCTAGACCCATCGGAGATTTTTTTACCGTAAAATCACAGGGGAAGACTTCCCTAGACTCTTGACGAGAATCACCAACAATGAATCATGATCATTGCGTCGTGACAAATATGGATCTTTGGATATAGATCAACGATGACCATCCATTAGGGAGGATGCCTGACTGGGATCCGGAAGCCACTGGGGATTTGGACACTGGGAAAATTTAGGGGAGGACTTCCCCAAAATTGCGAAAGGATATTCCTCGAAAGAATCAGGGGCCTCCATTTTGGAGAACACATGGCGGAGATCCAGAATCCACCAAGTTTTTGGTCATCGGGGAAATAGGAGTGAAGACCCCTATAGAATCCCAAAAGGTAGAATGTCAAGATTTAATCCAGGTCGTTGATCAAGTTGAAGATCTAGACAGTAGATCTGGATGCTATCGGGCTTTCGAGTTTCAGGGATTTGAAAGGGAAAGGCGAAATCACTGCATTGTGATTCCACAAATCAAAAAATCTGAAGCACTTGGAGGAGTATCCCTAGGACATAGGGCAGGGTCACATGGAGAAGGCTTAAGGGAAGGAGCCAAGAATCTTATCCCTGTTTCGGGTTTTGGGGATTGAAGAAACAAGGGTTACTTGCAACAGAAATTACCGAAAGTCGAGTTCTGATAGTGCCATTTGGTGTTAGCCTGTGGTCATGAAGGTGGTCACATGGAGTAGGAGAAAAGGGAAGCCAAAGATCTCATTAACCCCATTTCAGGTTGGGAGCCAAAGAGCTCGTTAACCCCATTTCAGGTTTCGACATTTCAAAGGACAAGGAGTTAGGAGTGACTCACACATATAAATCCTGAAACACGAAAACCAGAAGGGCCTTTTGAGTAATGCGTGTGGTAGAAACTGGCGAAAATATGGATGAGGATAAGGGAAGAGCTATCTTGTGTTAGGCCCCCGTAGGAATTCAGGGATTCTATCCCTAGAGAAAAGGGAAAAAAATTATTTTTCCATCGTAGATGTGTGACAAAATGGTATCAGAGCATGGTTACAACACTTGGCCTGCTTTGGCTCATGCATGCGTCATATGAAAATATTCTCAAAGTACTTTAAGGAAGGATAAAGACTTTGAATAATTCAAAGAAAAGGAAAATATTAAAGCCACTTCGCAAAGGTTGATTCCAAAAGCGTTGATGCCAAGTTCTTTGGCTTGAAGTCATTAAAAATATGAATGGATGGTGGAATTTATTAGAGGGAGGAATACCAAAATTTCGTGAATTGTTAGATCTAGTAGATAAGTGGAGAAGATAATACTAATAACCTCTCATCACTCACAAGCTCAGGAGGCATAGTATCTGTTAGATTGGGATCAATGAGAGTTGTTGAAATAGAGCTTCGAGGTTTCGGCTATTGGCAAAATAGAAGCGAAGACCTTCCCGAAGTCGTGAAAGGTAAATCATCGATTCAATCAGGGCCATTGGTTAGTGGGGAACCTGAACCATAGATCTGGTGTAATCGGATCTTCGAAAGTCATAGATTTGAAAGAGAAGGCAGAGTTGTTCATTGATTCTCCAAATTGCAAAGTCCTGAAATATTTGGGAGCTGGGACCTAGTTCCTAGTGGAAGGTCACGACGGGTGCATAATAGGGAGGGCTAGTGCTTGCTAGGCACTTAGTTGGATCTCAGGATCTAGGGGTTGGCGTGTTGGATTTGTATCACACAAATAGTCCTGAAATAGCGACACAATCATGGCCATCGATCGAGGAGAGCTCAGGACTGTCAGATCTGGTCCTGGGGAGAGGTCATCAATTGGAGATCAGGAGTTCAGGAAAAAGGAGTCAGGAGTGACTCGCATGTAGAAATCCCAAAATCATGAAATGCAATGTTCCTTTTAGTTCAGATCGTGGTCACCACTGGTGGTTGCGTGAGGAGAAGGAGTGAGCTAGTATGATGAATACTTAGTTGTGTTTAATTATTCTTGAGTGCATGAGTTTAATGCATTATGGAGATTCTTAATACGAAGCCTAATATTAATACGAGTAAGTTATGAATGATATTAAACATGAAAGTGATGCACAGGTATGATGTAAGAGTATATTTATAGGCACGATATGGTTTTCTCTAATGAGTGAAATATAAAGAAAGTATTTCTCTTGTCCATATTAAATGAATACTATGAATGCATAGTTGACTCCATTCTGGGGAGTCATGAAAGTTTTGTTCCAAATAATAGCATGAGGGGAATGTATTCCATTTCCTCAGGAAATACTAATATAATTAGATGAAAGGGTAAATGATCAAAGATGCTCTCTTGTCATAATAAGAGACAAATGATTATGTCTTTGAACATCATATGAGAATGAATGTAACCAATCATGAGTTGAATGATTTTAAGATAGATATGTATGTAGGCTATGAAATATACCTATGGCAATTACACACAGGCTTACGATTATGAGTATATCTAAGTACATCATGGATGTAAGTTGGAAAAAACCTATAACATGTGTGGATGCATAATCTAGAATGCATGTTAGAAATGTATGTCTATGTCCCTTAAATAATGCTTATTAACAATTTGAAGCTAATTCGAGCTTGAGGCCATCACAGATAGTGATGGATGTGAAATAAGAAAGTTTCATGCTAAAGTATTTCCCTGTGAAGAAACTGTGTAAGGACTCTATCAAAATAACAGAGTCACAACCCTAATGAATGTTGAGGTTGGGGAAATGGGCTGCAAAACCTACCTATATAATAATCCTAGATTACATTCTGAAAATAAAATGTGTAGGTGGAAGACTAACAACTAAATGCTAACCACTCTAAGGACTGAGTAATGATGTGTAGGATGCACAGGTTCATGATCCATTATGAACAAATTTTTTTCTATTAAAGCATGATGTTGTATTCTAATAAGGTTTAGGGTGAGGCCTAACCAAGGCTACTCAGGAAAGGAGCAGAAAGATCACAATAAGAGGTAGATTGCATAAGTATAGGGGGAGAAAAGGAGGAACACTTTCCTCATCCTAAGAACCCTAAATTATTTAACAGAGCCGTAGGATTAAAAGAGTAGTTGTAGAAAATGGTATGGTTGACAAAAGGCATGTAAACCCCCCCTGAGTATGATTAAATGAATAAATGAGTACATTTAACTAATTAGGTTTGGTTAAAGACATGATTTATAAAAGGAAGTAAGACCTTAGAGATAACTCGATTGGGATGAAATGTCCCAAGCAGTATAGGAAGAGTTGAAGAAGGGGAGAGTCCTCAATTCTTCTTTACTAAGTATTATGTTTTCTCTTAAAGGAGAAAACTGATTTACTAATAAAAGTAAATGTTCTGACACCATAGTGATAAGGATTGTATTGTTGAGGGTACAATCGAAATCTGCTTATGTTGCACTTGTGGAAACATTAAGGATAATGTGATGAAGTGCATACAGATATGCTGGGAAATGTCTAAAAATATTTTATTAATTTAAATGCTATGGTACTTGAATTTTAAATTACATGATGAATAATGTGCTTATGATGTATGTCATGTGTAGAAAGAAATAAGATTGTAACTGTTGATAAAGACAACCGCCAATAATGAAAAAACTCAATCAGAGGATGACTATGAGAAGGTTCTTGTTGAAACATTATTGAAGGGACTTTAAAGGTGCCCATGGAGCACCAATGATGGGATAATATCATAAAGAGTGCTAGCAGCCAAGAAAATGTATAACAATGTTATGGCTATGTGGCACAAGGTATGAATGGATTGGGTAAGAATCGCTTCTGAAATGTTTTACGGTCTTACTACTAAGTACGAAACGTTGGAAGGTAGTTGTATGCCTTGGATACCCAAGTAGGGTATGATTTAGGAAGGAGAACCTGAGTGACGGAGGTGTGAACCCCTGGTAGTAAAGACTAATTATAAACCCTCGGAAGAATTCATGAACTGATATGTCATGAACACATGGACCAATCCAGGAACGATTGGAAACAGAAAGTGCTCATAGATAGCACATTACATGGGGTTTCTTCAAGGAAATGCATGTTTGCATGAAGCATATACAATGGAAATTTTTAGTGGGGAAGGATAACCTTCCAAGGTTTTACTTACATTATGAAAATTTTGAAGGAAAACATATTTGGGTGGTCATGAGCGGTGGCACACTGGTTATCAATGGAGGGAGAATGCTTAAAGGAATTCATGTGAAACCTTTGAGTTTCAGGGTCACCGATCTAGAGTCGTGATCGACCTATAGTAGGAAGCATGGTCCTACTGTAAGAGTGAATGAAAATGAATAGGCCATGTGGTGAAGAGGTTGGTGAGATTCCAACACACCATGATCAAGAACCTATCATAAAGTGTGAAAAAATTGAAATCAATGCAAGGGTGCATTGGGTATGAATGTGGCCACTAATGTTGGCGCATTCATTAAAAATCAATTGATATCCGAATCACATTTTGAAAATTTGGTAGGCTGGAATGATGCATAGGTAAGGGATGATGTATCCTTTTGCTTTGTATACTTGAATAGATGAAATGACTTGGACTGTTAGTATACTTGATTTTGAAAAAAGGTAATGTGCACGAAAACTAACAATTTGTTTGGCTATGTAAAGAATGAATTGCAGGGAGGAAAGAGTCTTGGATATGGCAGTGTTGTAAGTCCATAAGGAAGACCGATTGCTTGTTGAACCAAACTTCAAGGAATGGTACTTCCTTTTTGAGAAAGTGAATTTGATTGTTAGTATGCACAAATTTTGAAATTGTTGTGACGATGTTGTAAAGGTTCAATAAAAATGTATATGCACGGAAAATATAACAATTTGTTTGGCTGATTGAAGTTTAAAGTGCAAGAAGCAAAGGGGTCTTGGATATGGTAGCATTGTAAGCCCATAAGGAAGGCCAATTGTCTGTTGAGCCAAACCGTTATGGGAAGGAAAGTCCCATAATTATGAATTTGGTTCCTATGAGGAACAAATATTAAAACAAATTGTGGAATGGGAAATCTGTAGGTGATAGATTTGCAATAAAATTCTGAAAGTTAGAATTTATAATGATGTGTCATGAATCTTGTATACCTGTGATACAGGTGAGAAGAAAAGATCCATCCATAAAGGACAGATGAAGGTTGTCAAAGCTGAAGATGATGAACATGGCTACTACTGAGCCATGAAAACCCTGTGCTAAGCCATGATCGGCTGAAAATTATTGTGTTGAGGTAACACAAGATGGAGGGATGCCTTAGCAGAGCAAGTCTGAGGGACGCCTCAACTGTAAGATTCGATAGAGTCTCTGAAATTTTTCCTGTGCGAGAAAACCTTGGCAGGGCAAGATGGACCGCTCGAGGGATTGTATAGCAGTGAAGGGGATGCTTGAGCCTGGGTCTGGAGGGTGAGTGACCACAAGGAAGAGGAGACCTTAATAGTTCTTGTAAACTATTGGGATCATGCACATGGTGGGTAGTTCTTCTTGTGTGAGAAAAACTTGGCTAGGCAAGATGGATCACCCGAGGGACTATATAACAGTGAAGGGGATGCCTGAGCCTAGGTCAGGAGGGTGAGTCACCACAAGGAAGATGAAAACATTATAGTTCTTGTAAACTATTGAATTGGAACCATGCACCCAATAGGTATGTCAAGGAAAAACAATGAGCTTGGATAAAAAAACAACCATGTGGATACAAATCCACAAATTGCACAAATAAGTATTGTGCTAGATTTATGAAATTTTCCTCTTGAATTTTGAACAACAATAAGATATTTTTACAAAAAAAAAATGACTAACATGCTTGTTGTCCAAGAATTATTGAACGCAAGTGACGAACACTAAGGGTCCGAGAAAGAACTTGACCGAGAAAGAAAGATCAAGATTTTTGAAATAATTGAATGATAAAGGCATGATAGGTGTTTTGAGAAAGAACACCGAGGATGATGTTCCTTTAAGTGGGAGGGAATTGTAACACCCTGTTTCCCCCAATTTGTAATTAATCATAAAATAGGAATTACCATGCTAAGGCATGAGGACAATGTAAATGTATTATTGTTTGAGTTTCCAATAACTGACTGTGGGGGTGAAGCCTTGAAAGTATTCGCCATGATATCACTAGAGGAGAGAAATCAGTTAATGAAGAAAGGACTGGTGGTTGAACAATCAACCACCCCCCTGAATGGAAACATGGGTTGTCAGCTCAAAGTACCATAGGGACCTACAAACCTAAGCTTCCTTCTGACAGAAGGAACAGGATAAGTCAAAAAACCTTCCAAAAGAAGGGGATAATGGAAGGAGAGGGGGGGAGAGCAAGGAGGATATGAGAGAGAAAGCTCGTAAGGGAGATGCATGGAGCTCTCTAGGAGAGATTGACTAGAAGGACGCAAGCTTGATGCTGGAAGGGCATCTAATAAAAACTTGTCGAGGCCATAATAGAGAGGAAAAACTTTGAAAGTGCACAGAGAACATAACCCGAGTAGAAGTTGGAACATAGACAAAACTCCCGAGAACTGTGAGAACTCCATGGTGATATCATGGCTTGGAATGGGGG
Source organism: Picea glauca (assembly GCA_000966675.3). NCBI lineage: Eukaryota > Viridiplantae > Streptophyta > Pinopsida > Pinales > Pinaceae > Picea > Picea glauca. Next base: position 1,419,267 of record JZKD02S1630607.1, read on the forward strand.
TGGCCAGAGTGCTAATATTGAATTCCTCTGAGCCTATGGTCGAGTGGAAGGATGAACACCCACAGTCAGTTGGTTGGCGACAACCTGTAATAGATAAGAGATCTCCTACCCTGTGTAATTTAGTTGTAACTGTGTAGGAATTGGTTATATTGTGTATGTTTTAGGAATTGTGCGTGATTTATTAATGGATATATTGTACCCATTTCCTTACTTCTTGGTTGTATAATTAGGCCAGTAAGAAATTATATGGTTAGGATATGTTTTATACTCATAAATACTTGTGTCCTGTGGTGGCATAAGTCGGAGTCACGAACTATGTGTTCGTCAACCGTGGACATAGTTTCATGTACACATTCCAACCTTCCTAAATGTCTAGAGTCCCTTGGAGGATGAGTCTGTTAAGATTAGAAGATATAACGCTTGAATTTCATATGAGATGGACTTATTATAAGCCCATAATATCAGGAGAGAAAGTGTTCTCAAAACGTAGATGAGGCCTAAAGGAATCAAGCTTACAAGAGGAAGAGTCGAAGGCCAAGACCTTGAAGACTTAGAAAATATCCTAAGTCAGAGAGTAGGAGGAATCTCAGGAAGAAGAGAACAACAGATGTAGATTATCTATGGAGAAGAAAATCTGGACCGTCGAGCCTACGTCCAAATACCCAAGGTAGCGCGTGAGAGAAAAAGGATCTGAATGAACGGTGGAGAGCCTTCGAGGAGTGTTATCACTAGAATTTCATCTACAAATGGTTATAAGAAGCCAACATATTCAAAACACTCATTATTTCACTCATGGGCTAAAAATTCATCTCTAAAAGGTCCAAAACGATACAACCAACAACAAAATAAGCATGTGTTAAAACTACACAAGGCGCACATGCACATGTGACAGTCATATAATGTCATAAAAGTGAACATGCACCCGATGTGTGACTGTGGATACAAAAATCCATGCACACCTCAAAACAATGCATTTATTGGTTGGCCTTCCACCCATTTCTGGCTCAGCTTCCAAGTCAATTTGACATCCAAATCTCGGTTGAATCTGACTGGGGGGTTGGTCAAATACCTAAAGGTTCCCTAAAGGGCCCCTTATTCACACTAATAATTGGTTGCATAATACTGCAAAGCTATGTTATAAAAGGAAGCCATGGGTGCACTATATTTTCAAGGAATTCATTTGTATTGTTATGTTGTTGATATTCTCTTGGAGGATCCTCTATTCTCATCAAGAGCATGCTAGCACCATTTGATTTAGCCATTCATATTACCTCTATATTGAATGTTCTTTGGATTCTCTTCACCATTTAATTTTAGTTCCTTACTTGTAAGAAGAGCTCAATATTTGGGGGTCCAAGAGCCCTCCCTTGGAGGAAGAGGGGACCTAAAGTCTCCCTTTCTCTTTGGTTTTTTCTTTCCACTAATAAAATCCTTTCCATTGGTGGCATCAGTCTTGTTTATTTCTTGTTCTAATGTCCTTATGCACTATAGTTTAATTTATTTTATCATTCTTAGTTTAATTCTTTGCTTATCTTTTATGGTTTATACTTCTAACTCTTTCCTCTACTATTGTATTGACTAGATGACCCAACTGGGCTTGTAAGAACCCTTATTTTACTCATTTAGGTGACAAAAGAGGTGCAAAATATTGGAGACTCCACTGGGGAAAAGTATCAAATTCCTACCCCATCTAGGTTATTTTAGCTCTTCATTTTGTTTTTTTAACTTGCAGGGACCATAACCTCCCCAATCTGACCTGCAAAAATCCAAGTTCAAAGTTGAGCAGAGAGAATTTCATCTGACATTTTCTTCACGGTCATGTAACAGACAGTGCATGCATTTTTTAACCCATGGGTACATCTTCAGTGCATGTGCACCAAAACCATTGTATTTCTTATCGCCTTCTGTGCACCAGTTCCCATAAGTCACTTTCAGTTCGCGCATTGGCACTCACAGCACCTCTATGTATTATGAGACCCTCGCACCTGTGCAGAAAAACACACATTGTAATCTTTTTGTGATCTATGGAAGGCCCATAGCCTTCTTAAAATTGATTCCATGCACATTGTAATCTGCACCACAGTTATATTCCCTCTCCATATGAAGGGATTAGTGAAAACATAGGCACTTAGGGGGTTAAAATCATTATTTCCTCTTTTTATTTCATTTTTCCATGTGGACGGCTTGCTTTGACTAAAAGTATAAGTTGGAATCATTTTTAAAAAAATCACATATAAAACTTACATTGGGGCCGGGAATTGGATATCAATCGTTGAGTATGCTCTTCTCTTACGCCCCAAAGCGATCTTGAGAATCAGAAAGAGATTGAGGAAAAATTTCATCTCCCTTAAAAAGACAAAATCTTTAGGAGAAGACAACAACCCCCTCAGAACTCCTCTTAGTTTATTTTTCAAACACATCTTAATATTGTAATGGGCCCATACATGCCCACATGCTACAAAGATAGGATAGTGATTGAATTTTACTTTCTTATATTAAATCACGAGGGAAGTTTAAAGTTTTTGTAATGGGCCCATACATTCCCACATATGCGCAATCTAGGATAGTTTCAAAGATTTCTTAGATTAAATCACATTAGGGAGTTAAAGGAATAGTAAGGACCCACATGTCCACATGCTATTTTCATAGGGATTTAAAATTCCACAAGGTTGTACCAATGTCATTTAGTTAATTAGGTAATCAAGACTTGTAAGGACCAAGCAAAGTCCACAGGCAGCACGGTGACACCTAATTTATTAAAAAAAAAATGGCACACTTTAACCTATTCACACACAAAGTCACTACTCACTCACATAGTCTTCATTTTGAAATGTGGAGGTTGAAGTAAATTTCCTCCAAAGGGATTTTGAAACACCCCACCCATTTCTTAACGAAACTATCCACTCCCACTTAATGTCAACGAGATTGGCTCACATCCCCAATCTCTCAAACAACCACATCTAATTTTTTTTTAAAAACTCACTAAGTTTTCCTCCAAAAGAGGTGCCAAAATTTTTTTTTTAGTCTAGGTAGGATTTCGGGGATAGGCATCCAAATAACTCCCCATTATTTGGTTCTCACATATTCAAACAATAGAAGTTGTCAAATAGGGAATTTTAAATCCTCCAAGTCAAGTGTTCTTACACCATAAGGCAGGGAGATACCCATGAAGGGTTGAAGGTCGAGGTCTGGTTGTTCTGTGCGCCCGCCCTTGAGGCACCCACCTCTTGGACGGGATCCATCCCGTGACCCATTTCTTAGGACGAAAATCTAAATGTCGCACTTTTACCAAGGTACCTAATGACCAAATTTTAGGACATCTACCCAGGTGGAGATTGTGGGCTTCAATTGCACCTTGATAATATTTTGTGTGGCTATTGGGAAATATTGCCATCTCTTTCGGGATATGCACCCTCTACCCCTCATTATAACTAATTACTTCATCCTTCACTAGTTCCTCTTCTGGTGGCTTCAGACCCCACATTTGAGTACTATTGGCAAGTCCAGTGTTGTTTGAGAGGAAGGACGTTATGTATTTTAGGACATGAGAACTTGTTTTCTTTGTTCTCCCATGTGGACAAAATCCACCTACCCACATGTATCCTTCTTTATCAATTGATTTATGTATGTTGTTCATGTGATTACATACGATTGTGAGATATATTGTGAAGGTCCAAGTTAGACAAAGTCTCTTGTTCATTAATTACTCTCATGACTATATGCACACATCTACTTTTCTAGTCAGACATCATAGGGGACCCATAGAATCCCTGTCATTCCAGATGCTTGCTAAATCTCCCTCCCATTCTAGGGGGAGTTCCTAGTCTTGCCAACTCATCAACCATACTTTCCCACACCCCTGTGAGAGATACTATCTTGGCATCAAATTTTCTTGGTTCCACTTCCCAAGGTCAAGCATCCCCACACTCTCCTTTACACAGAAGTGGTGGGACAACTTCTTCTCAAGGAGGAAGTACAAACCCACCTAGTCCCCCTCAAGGGTGAGGTACACAAAAAACTCACACTATGGCTGGAAATAATCCTTCGCCACAACCTCAGATTCCATAATTGGATTCCCTCAACATATAGTATCTGAATAAACTCACCAATGATCCTATATTGCATGACCCCACATGGCCTAAAATGCCTACCAAACTACCTTCAAACATCCCCAAGCTTGAAGGAAAAGTGGGAGATGATCCCGCCAACCATATCATGACCTTTCACTTATGGTGATCTTAAAACAACATCATGGATGATTCCGTCTGATTAAGGTTATTTCAATGTACACTCACTGGCCCATCAACTAAGTGGTATGTAGAAGAAAAATATGGGTCCCATGTGACCTTTGAGTCCTTGGCCAAAGAATTCTTGACCTCATTTCAACTTCCAATTCATCATGACAATGGCCTCGAACTACTCTCAAAATTTAAACAAACCTCCACCATGCACATCATTGACCACATTCACGAATGGCATCGGTGACATAGTCTCTGCAAAGATCAAGATAATCCACAACAATGTCTCAATTGGTTCCTCAAATCACTTGTTTCCCTCCTTTCCAAAGACGTGGCCTCCACCTTCCCCCAGTATGAAGAAGAATCCATTCGCAAGGCCCAATAGTTCGAACTCATTTACTCACAATTAGGGTAGTTGTATACGGTACTACTTGACGCCCAGAGACCCATGCCATTCGGCCAGGACAAACCTGGGATGTCTCACTTAGTGGATGGATTAATTGGTACCACTACACACCAAAATTCACATCCCCAACAACCAATGATGTATGGAACAATTCAATATCCACCAGCATATGGAGAAACCCCTTATTATAATCCACCCTCTTATCCACAACCATATCCCTTGAACTTTCCTCCAATGGCCAACGGACCATCGCTTGCACCCACCATACACCCTGTAGCCCAACCTAGTTCTGGTACCCCCTATCCCTCTGCTTACACCCTAAGCACTAGTGAAACCGCCACACCTTCCTATGCATCCTATGGATCATTACCATAGAATAACCCATACTTTCCATTCCCTGGTCCCACCCAGCCTATTCCTTCATGACAAGGACAACCACATGTTGGGGTTAATTTTGTTCAACCCTCTCTCATTTAGCATTATCAAAATTTTGAATAGCTGAATACGGATAATCCATCCCATTAGTTGAACAATGCTATAAAGAAAGGAAAAAATCGAAACAATAATAATCCTGGACCAAGAGGAAACCACAACCAACCCCAGTCAAACCAACCTACCAGGGGAAACCAAATCCAAGGTAACCAAAACCCCCAAGGGGAAAATAACAAAAAATACCAAGGGAAGAACAACAACAATAATCGAAAAAAACATCCCTTGTTCCCTTTGCAGTGAGTATGGCCATTATACTCACCATTGTCCCCAAATAATGGACTTTAAATGGATGAAAGAATCTGGAAATGGACTGCATCCCCCAGTACCGCCTGCTCCCCAGCAGGCCCCACAATAATATGTAAAACACCCACCCCCGATCGTGTTGCAAAAAACCATACCACATCAAGGGGTGATGAACACCCAACAAGAGATGCAACCTACCCTACCATAGATAGGACCATATCACAACCTAGGCACTTCTGCAGATCGAACTATCCTCCTCACTAGTGAGGAATAAATCCTTCTACAAACGCATAGTCATCAATAAAGCACACCCTATGACCCTACTCCCACTACTTCGAATGCCACCCCAGTCATGACTATCCCACCTTTGATGATTCTTCTCCCTAATACTGAAACACCTGTTCACATCCCTCACATCCCATTGCGCAGGAATGTCCACAACCCTCAAGCTAGGGAAACCCACAATTATAGTCTGGTTAATGACTTGGCACAATCCCCCATAGCCATGTCAGTCTTAGAAGTTATTCAAAATTTTCCTACTCAACGGAAATCGTTACTTTCCACTCTAGGGGCACTCAATCGTGCTAATACTTAGCTCATCACACTTGATCTTGATAGTGGAGAACCTCGTCTCCCTTCTCTTGTCACTTTTCAAATACCAGTTAAAATTCAGAATATCCCAGTCCACCGCTACATTATCCACGAAGGCGCATCCACATGTATCATGTCCAAAACCATCTGGTAGAAACTTGGCTCTCCAGAGCTAATACCCTCTTCCATTACTTTGAGGACTTACGATAGACGACCCTTGTCTCCCGAGGGGTTCTTCTAAAATGTCCCCGTTGAACTTGGGGGAAAAACCATTCTTATTGACATTGAGGTTATCAATGCCCCACTCGACTACAATATTTTTTTTGGTCGTAGCTACATGTATGCTATGAAGGAAGTCACCTATTCTATGTTTTGAACCATTATGTTTCCCCATAACAAAAATATCATTACCATCGATCAAATATCACATTATGAGCCTAACCCTTCATCCAACATCGACAACATCCTCCCTTTTGTCCACACTAATCCGGATGCCTATCCACTCATCGAGATGGGCCCTGGAATTTTTAAGGACCCATCCTTTCTAGGGACATACCACGGAGCTCCACTGCTCATCCATCCCTCAACACAAGTATGTGTCATCTCCACCAATGGAATGACAACTAAAGATACTCTCCCTCCCATTGAGGCCTATTTCATTTGTGACATCCCACTAGTCATAGAACCCCTCCCTCGGGAATCTCCTGGAATGTGTTCAACTCTACCAATTCCTGATCTTCCCCTCCCCCAAGGCCATATCCCAGTTTGGGAAACAATCCCCCAAGCCATTACCCAAATCCCTTTCTTTTATCCCCCACTGAGTGTACAAGCTTTCTAGGTAGCCTCAATACTCACCCTTCCTAATATGGTGTTGGAAATCCTATTCTGGTATCTACATCTACCTGAGATGGTCCCTCAACCATCCCTCCCTCCCCAAACAGAAGGAATCCCGATGAAGATTCCCATACTTACCCCCACCATCCCACCCACACTCCCACTCACTAGAACCCCTGCTACAGCTGGGGCTACACAGAAAAAGAAAGATCCCACCTCTCCACTTCCCCCATGTATCTAACCTCCTTGCACACTATGCGAGAAAGACAAACACCCCACCAAAAAATGCCCATCTCTACCAGAGCTATGCAATCTAATTCAACTCCCTCGAGCACCACCACCACTTGTCTCTTCATTCAGTACTTTGCATGCTCCATCTGTTCAGAATATGGCCATTATACACACCATTGTCCATCATTACCTCAATTCTGGCAAACACTAACTGCCATACTCCAGAGATTTCAACAAGAACCCACCCCAACACATGTCACCCACATCCATTATGTCATGACCTCTGTCAATGAATGTATCTAGAGTCCTTTCTCTCTATGCGAATCACTTGATCATTTCACATATCAATGTCCTATGATCATTGAATACAGGCATCGCCAACTGACCCTTATTCAAAACCCTACACCCCCCCTCTAGCAGAACCAGTGAGTACCCCTACCCTATCACTTGATGTGGTTCATATCTTCTTGCTAGAACCTGAGGCACTCCCTACTCCCCCATGGTTCCTGAATGACTTATATGAGGATTTGCCCCCAAATTCCCCCAATTCTCCAATTCATTTCTCCACGGAAATTCTACACCCAACTACCATTTTTAACCCACAATATATCGATATTTGGTTTATGTCAAGTGAACCATCGCAACCTCCTTGCGATACCCCCTCTACATCGTCACCACCAGAAAACAACCCCCCGGTGACTGTCACCAATGTTACTCCTCTAGATCCCCTATATTTTCGACAATTTCACTGTGATGAAGACATCCTTGAGGATTTAACTAAACCCGATTTTCCATGGTACACACTCCGCCATAGAGTGCTTTTTCCTTCACAGGAAGCCTTCACACCTCCTAACCAAAACCCCATATACACAGTCGAAAACAAATATTTTTTCCCATCGAGGCATATAGATTGGTTCAATAACCCTATCCCTTCCCTAGACTCTTTTGAAGAAGGCAATATGGCCAATATTCCCCCCACCACCAAAATCAATATTTCCATCAAATCTGGGGTCTCAGAGGAAATCACCATTAGTGTTGCATGCTCTCCTGAAGAAGTCACCACCTACAAAGCTCTCTTCCAGGAATACCGAGACATTTTTTCCTGGTCATACACAAAGATGCCTGGCCTTGATCCCTCTATTGTCAAACATCGTATCGATAACTGGCCTGATATTACAACTATCTATCAAAAACAACGTCCGCTACACCCATCCAAAGTTGCGTCCATCAAAGACAAAATTGACAAATTACGCACTGCAGGGTTCATCTACCCTATTGCATATACGTCATGGGTCTCCAACCCCATCCCTATCAACAAAACAAAGGGCACTATCCACGTCTGTACAAAATTTTGTTATCTCGATCACGCCTATCCCAAGGACAAATTTCCAACGCCCTTTATCGACCAAATTATTGATGATTGCGTCAGTCACGAGGCCCTGTCTTTCATGGACAGTTTTTGTGGCTACAACCAAATTCAAATTCACCCAGTCGATCAGTACAAAACCAAATTTACTACAGGGGGGAACTTTTTCATATCGTGGCATGCCTTTCGGCGTCAAGAACGCAAGAGCCACTTTTCAACGTGCCATGACATACATTTTTCATGATTTGGCTCAAATCATTCTCACCTACTTGGACAATCTCACCACTCGCTCCAAAAAATAAATTCAGCATCTCAAAGATTTACGAATCATCTTCCAAAGGTGTCGTCAGTATAACATCTTCTTGAATCCCCTCAAGTGCGTGTTCTACATCACTGTTGGGCACCTCCTTGGGTTTATAGTTTCCCACCATGGCATTACTGTTGATCCCCTCAAGGTCCAAGCCATCACGAAAATTCCCCCACCATGGAATTTACACCAACTATAGAGCATACAAGGCAAAGATTTCTTTTTACGGTGTTTTGTCCCTGATTATGCCACTCAGGCACATGGTTTCCTTTACCTCTTACATCATGATATCCCATTCCAATGGTCAGAACATGCCCAACCCACTTTTTATGATCTTAAAGTGGCCCTCTCCAATGCCCTGCTAATTAGTCCACCTGAATATAACCGCGACTATATCCTCTACATATCAGCCTCAACCGTCTCAATAGCAAGAGTTCTCGTCCAAATAGGGGATGACGACCGTGAACACATAATTTACTACATTAGTAAAAAAAATTTAGGTACACCCTTGAAATACGATCATGAAGAGAAACTAGACCTTCCATTTGTCCTCACAGTCTAGAAGCTACGCCATTACATTTTGTTTTGAACTACCAAAGTCGTAGTAGATTCCAACCCCATGCAATACTTGCTCAGTCGTCGAAAAATTAACGGTAAATTTTCCTGATGGATTGTCATCCTTCAGGAGTATGACCTCAAATTTTCTACACCCAAGAGAAAGAAATCCCTTGTCCTCTCTGAATTCATCATGGTGTTCCCCTCCAATACTACCCATACCCCCATCAATACTGACTTCCACCATGAACATATCTTTTACATCCCCTCGGATGACCCTTGGTATGACGATCTTCTCATCTACCTTCGAACATAAAAATTTGGAAATCACCTCTCTCGAGAAGATCATCGACGTATTCGCCACCAGGCTCCCCGCTACCTACTTATCGGTGATATATTATATTGATGAGGGGTGTACTCCATTGATGTTTGATGATCGACGAGGCCGATCGAGTCTTGAATGATTGCCACAGTGTCTCTTGCAGGGGCCAACTCTCAGGGATGTCCACCACTCAAAAAATCATTCGCGTCTGTTACTTTTGGCCTACATTGTTTCATGATTTCATCCACACTGTGAAGTGATGTGACAAATGTCAGCTTCACACCAACAAAGCACGAGCACCACCTACTCTTCTACACCCAGTCATTATTGTCGGCCCCTTTTGAAAATGGGGATAGACGTCATGACTTGCAACCCTCCATCCAGCAATGGACACAAATACATCATCATGGCAGTCGATTACTTCACCGAGGGGGTTGAAGCCATGCCTACTGTCAACAACATCGCTGAAACTGCAGCACATTTTTTCTTTAACCATGTCATTTCCCATTTTGGAGTACCACTACAACTAGTCTCTGATCACGGGAAACATTTTTACAATGAGATTTTTATCGAACTCTCATCCAGGTTAGGATTTTCCCACGAGTTTGCATCCCCATACTACCCTCAGTGAAATGGATAGGTTGAAGCAGTCAACAAGGTCCTCAAAACCATGTTGTAGTGCATGGTTAACAAACATAAGACCAATTGGCATCATATGTTATTTTTCGCACTATGGGCTTATCACACAGTAGTGAAAACTACCATTGGTTTCACACCATTTCATCTAGTCCACGGGGTCAAGGCCACTCTTCCCATCGAGTGAAAAATTCCCACCTTACGCACCGCTATTGAGTTATTACCCGAAACTGCACCAATGGAGCAACATTTTCTGAACTTAGAGTCCTTGGATGAGGATCGTCGATCTTCATTACAGAACAATGAGGAAACCAAAAAATGGTGAAAAGATACCTTTGATTGCCATGTCAACCTTCACGCATTCAACAAAGGAAACCTCATCCTTTCTTATGATATCGCTCACAATACCCTCTGCCAGGGAAAATTTGAGTCCCTTTGGCATGGACCTTAGAGCATCCAACATTGCCTCACTAAAGGCGCATACATTCTAGCCTCTCTTGAATGCCACCATATCAACGAACCCATCAACGGGTTGTACTTAAAGAAATTTTACGCCTTAGCGTAGCTATTCTACATTAGGCTATTTCTTTTTGTACATTTTTGTATAGTTTTTAATCTTCTTTCTTCCATACATCACATAGAATATATCATTTGTGTTATTGACAAATGCCTCCTCCATTGACCTACCACATCGATTACGCCAACGGAGCTATCCGTTGGAAAAAGAATCTTGCTTCAACCACTTGGGCCCTCTATTCACCATCACATGAATTGCTCCACTCCAGTGGAATATGTTTAGGTTCAACAACCAATAACCAAGCAGAGTACACAGCCATCATTGGCCTCCTCACTAAGGCCATCCATCGCCATATTCGTCACCTTAGCGTTCTACTAGATTCTCAACTGGTTGTCCTTCATATCAACAATGTGTACCATGTCCATGATTGTTGTGGGGTATTATACCCTACGGACTAGCAATCTAGGGGTCTAAACTTGCATGCAGATCATGACCCTTCCTAAGCTACTTTTAACCTTCTACCCGAATCTGAAACCCCTTTTTCTTAGGCAAACATGAGAAGAATAAACCAACCTTTTTTCGATGGTTGAAGTAGAT
>JZKD02S1630607.1:1444619-1462274 GCA_000966675.3 Picea glauca
AATGGGCTCACCATCCTATATAGATACAAAACATACATAAATACAAAGGCACTCATGGTGCCTCTAAAGCTCCACCACCTAGCCCTCTCTCTTGAGGAGGGGCCCCACCCATTAGGGGTCCCTCAGGTCCTTGCGGCATCCTTCTAGTCATTGCCACCCCCGCTACAATCACTCTCTGAACCACGGTCGACCACGCAACCAGAACACCCACACACTTCTCTAGGACCCCATTGTCAAATATTCGTGACCACATGCCCTCAAGCACTCCCTATAGTACTGCCTCCAAGTTGTGTTGAATATACTCGAACTCTCCCTCGGCCTCCTATAGAGGAGCATGTGATGGACCTACCTCGGGTTCATAAAATCGGTGTTTCCTGGCTGCTCTCTCATCCTCAACCGGCTTCACCTTAGCATCATCCCACCACCATCTCTCTGCTACCTAGGTCTCTCCCCATGGAGGCCTCACCAGCCCCTGACAAGTTGATGCTCTCACCAAATCAACCTCATGCCCGTGAGGTCCAACATATGCACACAAAACAAACAAATGGTTGCATCAGCATCCATCTATAGATAACAAACATGCTATACTATCTAAATATCAAACCATAAAAAATCACATCATAACTTTGTGGTCGACCACCTCTCCTAGGGGTAATACCATCTCTAGATCATCCCAGAATTCCACCCCAAAATAAGGATATCACAGTATGATCTGTGGCATTTGACGCCACACATGTGGAGCTTCGGCTGTGAAATCATGGCCACCCTCCCCACCACCATGGCGAACCAAGATTGTCGCCCACCACCTTAGTCGTGGCTATCACATGCTACGAGCACCTAACAGCACTCTAGGGCACAACATCGACACCCTCTCCAAAAACCATGCCACCAAGATAGACCCAAAGGAAAACTCCCCCAAGTCATCCACATGACACCTGTCAAGATGCCCTACCATCTTGGCATGGAGCATCAATCCCCATGGGAAATGCTCGCCTTCTAGTGCCCTCTCCATGATCCTCAGCTGACCTCCACTGATCTGCTGAGTCCCAAGAGACCTGTAGAATCTCATGATCATTGCTACCACATAATGATGCACAAGGGCATCCATCGCCCCAATACTCACCACAGAGCCTGACATAAAGTTCTCCCCTGAACAATATCTCTGGGTAAGACAACCAACTGTCCATCCCCAAGTACTACGGGCTCCGTCAGTAATGGGGTTCCCCGTAAAGGGAGCCCAGTCAAAAAAAATACATCCTCCACTGCAGTGAAGGCTAGATGCTGACCCTGCACCATAAATAAATGCAGGTCAAGAGTCCACATCCTGATCAGAAACTGCAAAAGATACTCATGTGGCTGCACTAGCGAACAATAAAAAAAATTCAACAACCCACATGCTGCCAAAGCGTCTCGGACTGTCGGCTCCTCATCCCTCACTTCCTCCCTCTCTCTCTGGTGAACCGACATCATCCAAATGATCATCTGCACCCACATATACAATAGTTGAATAGCCATCATAACCCATAAAGACATCAAAATATCCAAAAAAGATAAGTTTTTACAACCTCCAGTTTTGCCTCAAAGGTGCGACTGTTTTTCCCCACAGGTGTACACACATGCATGCCTATTCATCCTCTATTTTCTCACTCATGCATGACTTTTGGCCATATAGAGGCACATGCATGCGCCTCTATCACACATATAGGCAGGCATCATAGCATGCATGTTCACTGCACAGTTGTGCACACATGCGCAACTGTTAGGAATACAGATGTGAATGTATGCTATGTTGTGCCTTTCACAAGCGTGCATTCCATGCGTGCCTATTTTCCCCATTAAGCCTCCCCCATGCATAGATGTCTTCATTATAGGTGCACACTTGTGTGAATGAATTTCTTGATCGCTTGCACTGGGGGGACCACACCCACAAAACCCCCTGTACGGCCCTTCGTATAGGCCCTGCCCAAAAACATAAACCCTAATTCTATGCAGGAATATACGAAAACTAATGTGAAGCTCGTTGATCTTGAATCAATTGCCTCGATCTCCCAGAATCTCCAAATATCCTCTAAAATCTCTCGTCCACTCAATAAGAAAACAGGTGCAGATGAGGTGTCTTTCTGGGCCCTACAACTATATATAGTCCATTTTTCCAAACTTCCAGACTCAATTCTGGGAGCTATGGGGGCCTATTTTTTTATCCATCTTCAACTGCAGGATCAGGACCCTGTTACCTATATAATTCCATTCCCCAGGCCATTTTCCATCCTTAGACCCCGTGGGACATTTTTCTCATATTACGCTTAGGTAGGCATGCTTACATTATTGAATAACTGCTATATGATGTTTCTCTTCAGATATTGTTCACGTCGGGTATTCAGTTTTTATGTGTGTAGGTTCTTGATCATCATATGGTAGCAGTATCCCTTCAGGTATATCATCGACACTAGCATGTAGTCATACCCTATGAATCTCAAAATCCATCTCCCAGTCACATCCTTCGATCTTTGCCTCTAGGATCCGTATATCCAGCTCTGCAATACTATCACCTCCATTGCATTTTGGTACTGTCACCCAGTAGCACTCCCCCCCACATGAGTTGTCCCATTCATAGCTCCCCTGGGCATTTTGACACTCAAGTTTTTTTCCCCCTTTAGGGATGGGAGTCCCAAGAGTCTTACATAATGTCGAGAACCAGCCACATACTCCTTCTCCTCATTTTTCTAACCTGCCCAAATGGACTCCCAGGTTACTTCATCATGGTCCTATTCTGATTGCACCCCCACAGTATCATTAACCATCCATTTCATCCACTGTCAATTTGCCCCTCTGCATATTGTCCTCCATACATTTCCCTAATACAAAAACCCGCCTATGGGGCTCTCACCCTCCACTTGTTTTCCAAGCAACTTACGCCATCATTAGGCCAATCCATCTTACACCAGGGCACCCATTTCTGTATCTACAAAGTTATCCCAACTTATTTTTCATTCTTTTGATAATTGTACAAACCCTTTTTTTGCATTTTCATAGCTTTTTGTTGTCGCCTTTAGCGACCTTCCTTTTTCCAGCAAAGAAACCCTTGTTACCCTTGGTTGGGGAATTTTTCACTTCCTGACATCAGTGAAACTATCCACAAACCCTGAGTATCTTACGAGCCATACACATTTTTTATCTCTGTGTTTGTCCATTTTGTCATGCCTCTGGCACAACTCACCCTCATCTAGTCATCCCCCTGACACTAGATTCAGTTTTACGGTTGTTGCCACTTTGCATATCTCCCCAACTAAGGGCAGTCTGGAGTCTCACTACATCATGACTTCGTCCATGTACCTCATCAGTCCCTGATCTCATCCAATGGATTTTAGAAAGCACTTTTCTTCTTGGAGTCACGTCTCCCTTTCTGTCGACATCAGAACAATTTCCAGAAGGGTGACAGTATCTTGACTTTCATTACCTTTACAATGAGGAGTCTCGGATGACACAAGGAAAACCACCATTCTTCTCTACTGTCGTTGACCCCCATAACATTCGAATTCAACACTATATCATGCTACGGTGGGTCTTACTTTGCAACTATTGCAGTTGTTTTATCTTAGCCAAATACCTCTAAAATTTGATAGACTATCAATGTCTGCACATTATCGACACTTCTCACAGGTGTCCTTACCCTTTTTCAGAGTTTGTTCACCATCAAAATTATCCTCTGTTATTATCAAACTGCCTCGAAGGTCCTTGCAGTGATCTATGTCCACAACACAACTTCAGTTACTGTATTACATCTTTTTGAGTTACATGACATGAGCATGGGGCATGCCCGCCTTGTTTGTACACAGTTTTATTTTTTCTCCCACACCTTGGGAAAGGCTTGGGTCCTACAGGTTCCCCTCTCCTTCCAATGGGTCACTCTTGACACTCCCTACAACGCTCTTTCTTACAGAGGTACTCTCAATAGAAGAAACATTGATGTATTCCGGCTATATGTATGTTCCTAACCTCACACATCACCAAAATCTATTATCACTGGAATTTCATCCACAAATGGTTACAGTAATCCAGCATCTTCCAAACAATCATTAGTTCACTCATGGGACAAAAATTCATCTCCAAAAGGTCCAAAACTATACAAATAGCAATAAAATCAGCATGCACTAAAAATACACAAGGAACGCACGCACATGCGACAGTCAAATAACGACGGAAAAGCACACATGTGCCTGATGCATGATTGTGGACACAAAAATCCATGCACACCTCAAAAAGGTGCATTTATGATATTGGTTGTCCTTCCACCCACTTTTGGTTCAGCTTCCAAGTCGATTTGACATCCAAATCTTGGATGAATCCGACTGGGGAGATAGTCAAAGACCTAAAGGTGCCCTAAAGGGCCCCTTATTCACACTAAGAATTGGTTGCATAATAACTCAAACCTATGCTATAAAAGGAAGCCATGGGTGCACTATATTTTCAAGGAATTCATTTGTATTGTTATGCTATTGTTATTCTCTTAAAGGATCCTCTTTTCTCATCAAGAGCATGCCAACACCATTTCATTTAGCCATTCATATCACCTCTAGATTGAATGTGCTCTAGATTCTCTTCACCATTTCATTTTAGTTCCTTACTTGTAAGAAGAGATCAATATTTGGGGCTCCAAGAGCCCTCCCTTGGAGGAAGAGGGGACCCAAAGTCTCCCTTTCTCTTTGTTGTTTTCTTTCCACTAATAAAATCCTTTCCATTGGTGGCATGAGTCTTGTTTATTTCTTGTTCTAATGTCCTTATGCACTATAGTTTAATTTCTTTTATCATTCTTAGTTTAATTCTTTACTTATCTTTTATGATTTATATTTCTAACTCTTTCCTCTACTGTTGTTTTTCCTAGCTGACCCAACTAGGCTTGTAAGCACCCTTATTTTTCTCATTTAGGTGACAAAAGATGTACAACAAGGAGGAAGTGTCGATAGCTGACAAATGTTAGATCAAGCGAAGTTGCAAGGAGATTAACAGTGGACTGTTCAAATATCAAAGGTTAGGAGGAGGAGCATCGAAAACTATTAGATCAGTAGCAAAGAAAGGATCTGGACTGTTGAAGCCACGTCCAGACACTCAAAGGAAAGTGCAGAAAAAATTTACTCAGAGCCCTCAGATCTAGTGTCGAGAGCCGACAAGCATCATATCTGCAAGAGTAGCGTAGACCTTAACACGTCGTGCCAAGAGATCTTTGAGTCATTTCATTACCATGGAAATGAGAGTGAAGAATACCCCATAATATTGAAATGATATCATCGATAAAATCTTGGCCGTCGATTTGTGAAGGATCTAGGTTGTCAGATCTAGTGCAAAGGACTGATAGCCGTCAAATCCGAGAGAAGGGGCGTAAGGATTAACCATCATATAAGTAGAAGTGGGGATCCGTTAAAGTCCCAGGACCATCAGGACCCTCCATCTAAGGGGACACGTGGTGAGTAGTCAGAGTTTAGAGGAATCACCGAAAGCATCGAGATCGTCCATTTTGGGGGATACGTGTTGAAGATCTAAACCCATCGGATATTTGTTTACCAGGAAATCACAGGGGAAGACTTCCCCAAACTCTTGATAGGAATCATCGACAATGAATCATGACCATTGTGTCATGATAGATATGGATCATCAGATCTATATCAGCGAGGATCGTCCATTGGGGAGGACACATGGAAGGGATCCGGAAGCCACCAGGGATTTGGACACTAGGAAATTTGAGGGGAGGACTTCCCCAAAATCATAAAAGGAGATTCCCCGAAAGAATCAGGGGATTCCATTTTGGAGAATGCATGGCAGAGATCTAGAAGCCACCAAGGTTTTGGTCATCAAGGAAATAGGAGTGAAGACCCCACTAGAATCCCAAAAGGTAGAATGTTAGGATTTAATCTGGGTCATTGATCAAGTTGAAGATCTGGACTGTAGATTCGGATGTTATCGGGCCTTTAGGTTTCGTGGATTTGAAAGGGAAAGGTGGAAGCACTGCATCATGATTCCCCAAATCGCAAAATCTGAAGCACTCGGAGGAGTAGCCCTAGGCCACAAGGCAGGGTCACATGGAGAGGGATTAAGGGAAGGAGCCAAGAATCATATCCCTATTTTGGGTTTCGGGGATTGAAGGAACAAGGGTTCCTTGAAACAAGAATTACTGAAAGACGAGTTCTGGTAGAGCCATTTGGTGTTAGCGTGTGGTCACGAAGGTGGTCGCATGGAGTAGGAGAAAAGGGGAGCCAAAGAGATTGTTAACCCCATTTTGGGTTGGGAGCTAAAGAACTCATTAACCCCATTTCAAGTTTTGGCATTTCAAAGGACAAGGAGTCTAGAGTGACTCGCACACAAAAATTATGAAACACAAAATCCAGAAGAGCCTTTTGAGTAAGGCTCGTGGTCATAGCCGAAGATCACATGGAGGAGGATAAGGGAAGAGCTAGCCTTTGTTAGGCCCCCATAGGAATTCAGGGATTTTGTCCCTAGAGAAAAGGCAAAAATTATATTTTGTCATAGTTGGTGCGTGAGAGTTTCACCCACAACTCCCTTTCGTCCAAGTACCTCGGCATTCCCCTAATTGTTAAAGCTATGAGAAACAATTCCTGGGAGGATCTTATGTCCAATCTCAAGAAACATTTAACCTTGTTGATGTTTCTCTCACTGAATCTCCCTAGTCGATTGATTCTCCTTAAATATATCCTTCAAGCCCTTCCCATTTACTCCTTTTCCTCCCTTGCAACTTCTTGTGTTCTTGTTTTGACAATTTTGTTTCAGATGCCAAATCATTTTTGCATGCAACATTATATATTCTATGCTCTCATTTAGCCATTTTGAAGGTACTAAAAATCTGTATACATCAATTCTCCATAGATTGCACAAGGTATGTATAATTATCATTTTTGCAATGATTTTACAATTAATTCATCTCAGTTAATTGATTATGAAGATCTAACGTTCTGGTTTTCTTGCAACAGGTCAGAATTGCGATACGATCCTCCATCCGAACCTTCATCTAACACTGTTACAGGCAACGAACTTCAAGCTTAATATGTGGGAGGATGAAGTGGAATAAAAAAAATCTGGCATACAGGTTTTGTTGCCAGTATTCCCAGTTAGGTCCATGACAAGTCGTTTCCTAAAATTGTGGACGGATTGAGAAAAGTTTGTGGTCCTCGATCCGCCCCCCCAATACTCCAATACTCCATCTGACACTCCATCCAGTAATCCATCCGACACTCAGAGCGCAGAGGAGTTGGTTATCCGCATATCCCGGGGCACCATTTTGAAATTCAAGCACATGTGTTTTTCTCCCTTGGGATCCCTCTTTCTTGGTGTCGTACCATAATTTTCTTCCAGCAATTGAAGATGTCTGACATCCATGTCCTATTTACTCACTCTGTTTCAAGCATTTACTGAATATTCCTCAACATAATTTGATGTTTAATAAAATACCTGATTTTTATATGCATATACTATTTTGAGAGGATCATAGGTCGACCTCTCATCTATGTAAAAAATCTATAAATATTTTCTTGTCTATGCCATTAAGAAACAATTTTATACACATAATCATTATCTTGGATCTTCACGGTAAAAACTTTGTTTTCATGATTAATATCAATGCCATGTTAACTATGTGACTGGGTTTTTCCATTGAAGTAGTGCCATGACTATTTGGGGGCCCACCAATAGTCTGGGTTTCTTGTTTATATCGTTGTATATTTATATTTTTGCATTTTACTTTCATCACTTATTAATTTTGAATTCTTGTCAAAATTGTGTTACTATGTATATCTTTTTTTAACTTGCTGAGTGCTCCCTGGATTTTATGTATATTACAAAGAACTCTTAATTCATTCATACTTACTTGTTTATATTCTAACATCTAACATCCGGTTATGAAGGATGTAATTTATTAATGGTCATGTGTTTATAGATATTTAACTGTCCCATTATAGCTTTCTTTCCCTGTTTTATAAACTATAAATCGCTTTGCAGATTAGTTATTTAGGCAGTGTCTACTTCACTAAGCTGTAATTTTCAATTACATCAGTATGATAAGATAGAAGTGAATTTTGAATTATGATTTTCAATAGCATCCTAGTTGTAATCTTGAATTATAATTTTCCATGATACCTTAGTTGTAATTTCAAGTTTTTTATTTTCAATGTTATCTCAGTAATGAAATTGAATCATGATTTATAATTAGTATTAGTTAGGAGTTTGTAGATTTGCTTGAATTATTTTTGAGTTTGTAGATTTCTACATAGAGTATTTTCAATGTTATTTTAGTTATGAATTTGAATTTGAATTTCTAATTAGTGCTAGTTATGGATTTGTGGATTTTCTTGAATTAGTGTTTATTCTGTGAAAGATAGGAATAATTGTAAGTTTTTCTTTAAGAATAAGAGTTCACTATAAATAATTTCTTTTTAAAGATAGTTTTCTATATGAGTTCACTTCGCATGAACATGGGTTGTTTTTAAAGAAAGACAATTTTCTTTTATTCA
Source organism: Picea glauca (assembly GCA_000966675.3). Lineage (NCBI taxonomy): Eukaryota > Viridiplantae > Streptophyta > Pinopsida > Pinales > Pinaceae > Picea > Picea glauca. The sequence continues at coordinate 1,453,136 of JZKD02S1630607.1, forward strand.
ATATTTGTTCACTTATAATAATGAATTTATCATTCCTAGCTATAGATTACTCTGTAAATTTAAATTAAATCTCTTCATTATTGTATTGGCATTAGATTAGGCTAGTCTAGGCTAGATTAGATCTCTATACCTGCACATACAGTGCTGGCACCTTGAATCCTACAAGCCCTAGGCTGACAATTTAATGTCGAAATAGATAGTATATATTTCACTCGACATTTTTGTCATCGTTTCCAAGGAGGTGCTAAAGGAATTAGAGATTAGGTAGGTATTCTTATTTTAATTACACAACATGGGGGATGAGAAATTTTAAGATGAGATGTAAGAACCTGTACATCCATTTTAAGGGCTCTCTCCAAAGCCTTGTTTTTACAAGTAAAATCTCTCTATGGCTAGGGTAAACCACAACAGACAGAAATGACTACAGAAATCAACTCTATCCCAAACATATGATATATAAAACAATATGAAAGAGAGATAATAAAGAGGCCTTCCTCGTCCAGATGTTCAATGAATTCCATCATTGAGCACTTGAACCCAAAGCTATATATATGCAACTAGTTCTCAGCAAACAAGAAAAGCAAGTATATGGTGATAATATAAAAGGTTTGCACACTAGATAGCACAATCCATTAATATACATAAAAAATACGCTCATGGAGAATAACTCATATATTTTCATGATATCAATTGGACAGGAAATGAGTATTTCTATTAATAAATGATCAACAGAAGTGAAAATATTACAGACTTATGTGTCGGCACGGTTCACAACCGATAAGCTAAGTTCCTTCTAGTTGGGCCTCCACCACTTCAATCATCCACCAAAGGCAAGCTCATAAGAGAGAAACAATGAGGTTTTCAATCAATAAGGGAAGATCTTGGGTGCTGAATACTGTGTTCAGACTTAAAGGAACAAGGGATCCAGACTCAATATGAAGTAAATAATTTCTCCAGAGTAACTTTGCTCTCAAAGTTGAATTCTTTCTCCTTTTCCATAACCAATAATTGGCCCATTTATAGCCTTCAAAATGGAACTGAAGGGTTGAGTCAGAACGTTTATAGGATATGGAAGGCCAAGGATTAGATATCTCCTGTCGTGACATGGAAACCCAACATTTAATTTTTATTTTCTGGCACAAATATCAATGTATGCGGGTTGTAGTGGAGTAGACTACATATACGCATGCTGTAAAGTGTGCATGATGCATACAAGTGGAAAAATTTGTATTTTTGTCTTTGGATTTTATCAACAGGGAAGATATGTCTGCATAGGGAAATGGAATAAGTCCCTCTGTGTAAAATTGCATAGGGTGAGGAAAATCTTGTTATAAAATATGCCCCCTAATGTGTGAGGTCAGAGGAGTATATGCGATGACCGAAATACATTATAAATTACCCATAAGTGGAGTGGTAGGGGACCAGCCGAATGAACTCGTTGCTCGTTACATTCTGCACCGACTTTGCATACATGGCTTCCAATAAAATTACATTGCAAATCCATGTGAAAAATATACCAAACAAGTGTTTGTGGCCATGAATAGGCAAACAAAAATGTGGTTACGTGACAATAGTTGTCATAGTCACAAACAAGGCCTAGTAGAACCAGTCTCAAAACCAATCTAAAGATATCTATATACCATTGAGTACAATCTCATTTCCCATGATCACTGAAGTCATATAGGTACTGGTCCAATGAAAAATAAGCAAAAACTTATGAAATTTGTGGCCACATAGTGATGTCTTCAAGTATTCTATGCAATCTGCCAAGGGTGCAAGTCTACATCATGTGAATAAAGGAGTTGAGGTCGAACACAATGAGACATCATTTGATTACCATTCATTGAGGTATATCGTTAACAAACCTAAGAAAACTTACAGATAAAGAAAGTAGGTATCAAGGAATTGAGTACATTATTACAAGTGTGAATATAGGATTCAGTGTCGAACACTTGAAGAATCCAACAATCAAGAGACATTGATGTATTCCCAACTGTCGATGGAGAGAGAGCCTGTCACTGATGACTGCAAGCCTCAAGCTACTCATAGGACTCTAGGTATCATTTCCAGAATAAATGAGATGAAGTCGATGGAAAGAGACCCACTAAAAGGAGAGCATTAAGGCATCTCTCATCAGTCAACATGAGGTACAAATAAGGAGCTTCATGATTTGGTGGAAATCGAACGAAGAACATCTTCATGAACCAACGACTCTGCATGTCTTTCGCATGTGCCAAGTGAAAGCGGTACATGAAAAAAACCCTCTGAATAATAGCCAATGATAAAAATTGTTGAAAAAGGAAAGGAAACCACCAATAAGGCTAATGGCATCCAAGACACTACATGAATCCCAATGTCTGAATAGATGTATTTCATTGAACAAAAGGGAAACCAACTAGTCAATGAACAATGATGAAGTGTTGACTTTTGGGTTCAAGGTTACCTAAGAATGATGAAAGTAGGGTTAGGGTACATGATAGGACTTACAATATCATGTGATTCTGAGACAAACTGAGGGTATGGCCGACATGCAAAGTCAAGAGTCCTAAGAAGTGGTCGACATAGGTTGATAGACTTCCTTTGAAAAAGAGAATGAGACATATGGAGGACTCTGACAGCATAGACCCAATGATGAAACCATGAGATGCATGAGACGTCAATAAAATTATCCATAGGGACTAGAAGAGTAACCATTCGGTAGAGAAGAATATGAAACGAGCTTAGCTTCCTAAAGCCATGTTAATCCAAAAATTATGATGATGAATGGACTCAATAAATTTTTTCTTTGTTCAAAGGTGACATGACTGCTGCCAACATAAAATAATACTCCCTTCTCGCCCGTATTTTTTTGTTTTTCCATTGACAAATGAATGTTATGATACAGAGGAGGAAATGAGTGTTGCGAGTAAGAAAAACAAGTTCCAGCAGTGGAACATACCTATGTTCAATGCAAGGAGATGAATGTGGGAGATGGACACTCGTGGGAATGTTTCCTCCTAGGTATACGGTGTCAAATTGTGAAGGATATAAACAAGGCTCTGCTTGGTTGAGGATGCAAAAATCCTAAGGAAAACGATTTATAACGCAAAGAGAGAATCGACTATAGGCTCAATACTGCAAGCAAGGGAATGAGATGAAATCACAACTTAACGCCAAAAAATGTCCTTTTTATTTCTTTTAGTATACTTGGTGTAAAAAAGGGATAAACTTGTGCTAAATAGACATCTTTTCAAATCCAATTTATGAGTGTGAAAGAGACAAGTTCACTCGAAAATCTTTTCACTTTTTGAAAATGAGTCAGAAAAGATATTAACTAAGACTCACGACCTTTCAAGTCCAATTTAACAAGTGTGAAAGGGACTAATCACTCGGAAATCTTTTCTCTTTTTGAACGATTTGGAAAAGAGATTAACTAAGACTTGGTGGATGTTGTTCTAAGAAACATGCAATGGAGGAGGCCAAGGGTCCCATGCAGGACTTATGTGAAAGTTGAACAACTTACAAAGAGGTGACACAAGCTTGGGAAAACCCAAAGATTTCCAAGTTGAGGAGGATAAACTACTTGCAGAGGTTACCTTATCTACAATATATCGAAGAATGCCCCTTATTTGGAAGGGTGTAGAAGAAGGAAGTCAAGGCTCTACAAGATAATTCCAATCAAAGGAAACCACCCTAGGACTTGGAGGGAGCACACTCAAAGAGAGTGGAATGCTCCCTAGTGAAGAAGGTACAAAACTAGAAATGCTAAGGACATGGTTGAAAGATGCATTACCCTCCAAAAGAAGAGTGGGATTGACCAAAGATTGCATCGACAATGTCAATTCCTTAGGCTTGTCACTCTCTAAGAGAACAGTGGGATCGCATGAAGATTTCATCAGTACGACCACTTCTTCAATCTTTGGTTGAATAGGATTCGAGGAAACAAGGTCAAGAGATGCATCACCGCCAAAAAATAGGATTCGTTTCGGTCGAATATTGTATTGACATGACCGTTGGTTGAAAAGGATGCAAGACCACAAGGTAAAGGGATGCATCAACCTCTAAAGGAAGAGAGGTGTTAGCCGAATATTGCATCGGCATGACTGTTGTATCAACCAAATAAGGTTGGGAAGATAAAGATGAGTTAGAACCTGAAGGATCCCCAGGAAAGGACCATGCTGCTTGTACCACAATAGTAGTAGGGCACAAACAAGTAAGGTGATCTCCTTTTCAAAGCCTACAAAGGAACTTGGGATTACGTCTTACACATATAGGATTCTCAATCATATGACTACCCCCATGATGACTTGCAGTGTCTAGTGACATGTTCCCAGCATGACTTGCAGAGGCTAGTAGAAAATCCCCAACATGACTAGCAGAGGTTGGTGATGAATCCCCAACATGACTAGCCGAGGTTGGTGATAAATCCCCAACATAAATAGTAGAGGTTGTTGATGAATCCCCAATGTGACTAGCATAGGTTGGTGACATATGTGCAGTGCGACTAGAAATGACTAGACTTATGCCCCTAGCATGACTTAAAGCGGCTAGTTGTTCATCTTCATCATGACTAACAGAGGTTGTCGACCCATCTCCAACATGACTAACAAAGTTTTGTGATATAATTAAAATATGTGGTTAACCCTCACAAGACATAGTCGAGGAATGTAGTGTCCAAGGATCACTAAAATAGGAAGTGCAGAAAGGAATGGACCTCCCTATCGAAACGAGCTTACCAGACATAGCGTAAACGTGGTGACTCAGTGTCATGAAGTCAAAAGTACCCATAAGGGAAGAATACATTCTGACACCGATATTCTCAGTTTTTGGCTGAGAAGTGTTGATCATAGGGATCGATGATGCAATAGATGCATTAGGACTAGAGCATGCAAAGGTTAATTGATTGATCGTCACGATCTTCCCTTCACGAGGAAAACAAAGAGTATGAAAGACGGATGATACAATAACAACCATAGCATAGGTCCAATTGCATCCTAGTAACAAGTTATAATCAACAGGTGCATAAAACACCTCTACCTCCACCTCTACCATCTTCCCACCTAACTAGACCAAAAAGGTAGGAACAATACTATGAGGGAAGAAGGAATGACTGTCAAAATAAGTCGACATTTTCAATGACTTGGAAAGAGTCGGAGAACTGAGATCTTTCCAACAGATCATGGACATCACACAAGTGGCAACACCTTCATCAACAACCACACATTTGATGGTATACTTTGAGTACTCCATGTGGATTTGGAAAGCCACGTGGTAAGGAAAGAGATCCTTCACATCTATGACATCAAACTTGATAACTTTTGAGCCACTAGTTTTCTAGAGATCCTAAAGAAAATAGTAAGGAATTCTTTTGTGAAGGACATGTTTGGAGTACCTCCAAAGCTGACATCGCATAAGGGGTTTGACCCAAGTCCTCAACAATAGAGTAGTTATGGGAGGCTCTAGCATTTGGATTGTGGGTAGATCACTTGAGTACTCTTTTAGGAATACGAGGTGGTGGCTTTGGTCTCTCAATTTGTAAATTCGTCTTCGGATCGAGTGCCTACATGAACTTTTCCATCAACCATATTGATACATAAATGATCACCATATTGTAACGACAAGATTTGACTCCCACTAGCCACATTTTTGGTGTTTGAGGAGCTCGAGGTCATGTAATGATTATGTGGGAATGGATTCATCAGCACGATGGGTAGTAGAGATAATACCCTCACAACTTCTGTAAGTTTGGGGCATAAATGGGTAAGGTGATCTTCTATGAAAATATTACAGGGAAACTTCACCTTATGTATTTCTCGTTTTCCCTCTCCAGCATTATCATTCATATTCTCTTTATTACCATTATGCTTGGGTTTATTACAATTTTTCCCACCCTTACGAGTATTACGTTTTTTCTTTTTATTCACTCCTGGTTGTTGGTTACCATTTGGTTTGGTCGATGATTGCATAGAATGTACATCCACCGACTAAGTGGGGTTGGAAGACACAGATGAATATGACCCTCCTGCAGATGGGTTAAGAGACACGTCTTTCATATGGCTTGTCACTGAGTCTGCAGAATTTACATTGGCGGTACCTAGAATTTCGTCGGCATGAGGTCCGTGATTTTGTATAGGGTCGTAAGTTGACTGCGGTGTGTCTAGAAGAAGGTGGTATAACATACCAGACTAAGCATATATCAATTCTAACTGTTGGGCTCTAAATATTGCCTCTTCCTCAGTGGTAACCCTAGAAGTAGCAACGTCCTTCGAGATCAGAGTGTGAAAATACTTAAGAAACCATTCTAAAATAAAGGTCGGGGGTATATGGGTCTTAATCAACCTCTTCCATCTACACCACTCTTGGATATGATCCGAGATATGAGTGGCGATATCCTGGCGTAAAGTAGACACATTTCTAGGCCAGCATCGTAACGAATGGGAAACTGGAAGTGGTTAAGGAAAACCTACACCAACTGACTAAAATTCCCATATGCCCCTATAGGTAGCTCAATATACTATTTTGTAACAACTTTGATGAGGGTGCATTGAAATAATATTAATAGAATAGAATCTTCATTAATGGAATTCGATGAGCACCACAGGTGAAAGGTAGTGATGTGATCACCAGGATCCTCTCCATTCTTACCCTTGAACTTCAGGACATTAAAAGGAGGCTTGGTGGGGATGGGGGGGCATGTAGCAGCATGATTCATGAGGTCGTTCATTAACTTAGACAATTCTGGCAGATTAAGTGTGGTGAGAAAAGGGAGATGAGGTTGTGACATCTTGCCTCAATATCCCATGAAAGATTGTTCTTGAGGAACCACAAGCCATCTAGGGTTCTAGTAAACACCATGGCCCTGTCTGGGATTATAAGGCCCTCCTCCAGGATGACACATAAAAGGTTGGTTGGGAGTCATTCCAGTAGAAATGTTCTGTTGAATATTATAGAAATTTCCCCCATCCAGATTGGATCCGAGTTGGGGGTTTCCCAAAGAATGAAACTAACCTTCTCCCGGTGGGAATATGAAGGATAGAGGTGGATTCATCATGCCAAAAGTATTGTTTGGAATATACACTAAGGAGGTAGGGTTATAGGATGGAACTTGATTAGAAGCTTGCCCTCCAAGTTGGTTGTTCCACCCAAAAGAAAGAGGGTTGGACCCGGGGTTAAATGCAGGAATGCCTCCCATATTAGGAGTCATTTGATGGATTTTAGATCCACCAAATGAAAAAGGAGCATAGGGAAGTGTACTTCCCCCAATGCCAATGTTATCATTAGGGATAACAACTAGGATGGAGTTTGAAAAATGCAAAGTAAAGTTGGGCATACCATAAGAAAAGGGACTAGAAGCCATAGGGATGGACTGAACATTGTATCATGGTGAGTGGCCAAGAGACCCAAAAGGGTTAAAGGTGATATCTTAAGAATTCAATATAGGTCGAACCATAGTAATGATAGGTGCCTCTGGTACTACAACCATTGAGGTTGCAGGAGTCAAAGGGGTGCCATTAACTATAGTAGGTATGGGAGTCGAAGGGATCCTAGTATTATGAAGACTAGGTTTAGTACTCATCCTTGTAGAATCACAAGTCTGAACAGTGGATGTGTGTGTACCACGGCTAATAACTCTATGCCTTTTAGAAGGCAAAGAATCAAAATACGGTGGTAAGTGTAACACACAATGGGACTGACGGGGAGGCTGGTCTAACTCCATAATGACTCAAGACTCTAAAGATAAAAAATATATCCTATGGAAAACTAGTAATCAAAGAGAACACCAAAATTCAAATGGCCAATATGCATGCAAATGGGGTAAAGTGGTTGAGTGGCCTCCCTCCCTAAAGAAGGTATGTCTCACCCAAGAGGGGCCTGAGACTCCTTGCTAAAGAGTAGAGGTAACAAAATTAGTTATAAGGGCCCTCGTGGGCTTAACAACCCGTCAATCAGATCCCCATAGAGAGGTAATCCTCCATAAAGGTTGTGTGATGTCCAACCCTTATCTGAACTAGGTTACTTGTAGAATAACTCCTACAAGTAACCTATGAGAATCCTAAGTCAAGCAACTAATAAACCAATGTATAATCGATGCACAGGAAAGAAGTTGTAAGTCAGTTCCACTGTATGGGAAGGGTAGCAAATCTCGAAGCCTTGAAAGAACTACCTCTCATGGAGGTAAAGGCACTAGCAAGATCCCGACATACGAATCGATCCCCAAAAATATTTTTGATGCTAGGAAGGTATCAGGGGCATATCCCTTCAACCAACTTTGTGTGACCTCGTGATTAACTCTAGTGTGAGAAGAGCCTCCTGATATTACCAATTACACAATGGATTTCTCCACTCCCTAACTCAGACACATATGTTGATTTAATTTCCTTGGAGAAGTTTACTCACAAAATCCTATTCCAAGGCACTAAATCCTAGGTTAGTTTGTGCACCCTGGAAAATAAAATCGTGACTAATCAATTTTAAATTATAGCGTTAATTTTAATGGTCATGATTACTCAAAAAGGTATGGTAGTGAAACTCATGATGTTATGACTCTGCAAGAGAAGTAAATATGAAAATAATGCAAAGTCTTAAATTTAAATTTCAATGAATGATATGCTTCTAATAACAAATTAAATTTCCAATTCCAACTCTACAATTCTAAAGTAAAATGAAATCTTTCACTATATGCACTAATATAATGAAAAACACTCCAAAAGACAAAAATGCCAAGTAATGCAAAATGCCTATTTTTTTGTATTTTCAATATAACAAAACTGAAAATGGATGGACTAAAAAGTAACTTGATATATAACACTATTGTGTATAAAAAGAGATAAATCAAGTAGGATACCAAGCAACAAAACACCCATCCCAATGTACAAGTGTTTGCACTCTTTTCGTCGATGTATGAGCAAAAAGTGAGTGCTTACATGCCTATTTGGGCTCTACTAGGCATGACAGCTGTATGGTAAAAGGTTAGAAAGAAAACAATAGAGCTATTAACAAGAATTAAATAAAAACTAAATACAAACATGAGCATGGAAATAAAAAAAAAACAAATGAAAGTGGACTAATGTCACCAATAGATAGGTTGATCTGATTAGTGAAATCCAGAGGTACACAAAGGGGAAAGGGGACTTGGGTCCCTTCCTTCTCCAATGGAAGG
>JZKD02S1630607.1:1488321-1498547 GCA_000966675.3 Picea glauca
AAGGAGAGATAAGGAGATTTTCAGAGGTAAAAAGGTTAATTAATTAATTAAAATGATTTAATTAATTAATTAAATATTAATAAAATGAAAGTCACTTTGGAGGGACAAGGTGAGAAAAAAAGTATAAAAGGAAGGAAAGGGCCTCTACTCATGATTCATGTATGATCTTATTTTGATTTCTGGCTTCTAGCTAGTGAGCCCAATATTGGGGTGTTTTGAGGGTTTTGACATCACAAACCCTAGAGGACAATTCGGTGGTGAAAGATTCCACCTATCTTGTCCCAAGATTGGTCTCGGAGATGCAATACTCTCCCAAGCCATTATAGTTCTATATCTACTCAGTTTCAGGAGGATTCTACATCAGTTTCATGTGCAGATAGAGAGAGGGTGCACCAGTTGAGGGATTCCAGCAAGAGGGGCGCACCATCTTTGGAGAGAGATTCATTGTAGGAGATTGGCAGTGCCGTTGAGGATTCTATCACTTGGGTTTTCATTGTAGGGACTTGGACATCATATCTAGTGCTTTCTAAGATAGTTTTATGGCTCAGATTATTTCTTGAGCAGTGGGGCGAATTGAAGAGAAGGAGGGCATTTTTGAGATCCATATCTAGTCCATTTGGAGGGGTTACACTTCAGATCGGACCATGAGACTTTACCTAGTGACTTGCAGTGTCCTGATCTATATTTCTGGAGATTTTCAGAGCATTTGGAGGCCTCCTTCAGTAGGGACGAATTATCTAGGGTTTCAGTGATCCAGTGGGGTGCACCATTCAGTGGGGGATTTCAGATCTACAGAGATTGAGAGGGATATTGGAGATTCGGTCACCTGGGTTGTTCTTACCATCACCCGATATATCAGTTGGCATATTTATTAGGGCGATTGGACACTTTTGGGAGCAGGGCCGAGTTATAGAGGGTTTCAGCCTTCTATTGGAGTGTGGCATTCTTCAGCTAAAGAGTTTGGCATTCAGATCTGCTTGTATTGATCTTCATTTCTCATTCATCCTTTGGAGGCATATTTTGTATTAGAGGGAGCATTTTTTAGTAGCTCTTATCTATTGTCTATCTTCTTGGCCATCTGTTGAGCATTCCAGATCGACATCTTCATTGTAGCAGGTTTCTCTATTTTATGAATAAAGAAGAATTAAGATGTTTTAGCTTGTCTATCTTATCGCATATGGTTGAGGTATGTTCCATGGTTATCTCTTTCTGTTATTTTCTTCATACACACATATAAACACATCTAAAAGGTAGATCGACAAAGTGTTTGACGAAATACCTCACTCAGATTTTTTTTTAAAAAGACACCAAAACAATGATGATCCTTGCATAATGGCTTGGGATCATTACAAACATAAATTTCACTCGACACAAATCCAAGTTTTATTCATTCGACCATAAAAATATGCAGAGGAACGCCTTATGGAAAGGAACCAAAGAGGGACATAAATGGGCTCTGGTAAGCTGGATGAATACCTGCAGGCCAAAGAACATGGGAGGACTAGGACTTTGAGATCCATCCACACTCAAAAAGGTTTTAAGCATAAAATATGGTGGCATTGGCTAAAGAGACCCACAAACCTTTGGGCACACTTATGGGGGAAGAAATACACTCCCACCACTTTGGAGGAGAATCTGATCATATGGAATGATCAAACTCTAGGATCTCTTATTTGTAATGAATCCAAGAAAAACAATGGAATGATAGTGGATCACGCATTTTGGGATATATAGGATGGTAAATCCACCTCCTTTTCGAATGATTCCTTGAAAACTATGTCCACTCTAGATCAGTATCCCATAGTTTTTTACTTTAAAATCCACATGGAAATTGAAGGGATTTCTACGGTGCAGATTACTAGAATCAAAACAACTTAGGGGACACCTAGTGCAACTGGAAATCCACTCACGATGAACTTAATATTACCCCTCAAATGAACATTCATCCTTGGTTAGAAAAAGTCAATTCTAGAAAGATTCCAATCCACCAAGGGAAGGACATCCTCCATTGAGGTTGTTATCACATGGAATTGATTGGGTCAAAAATTATTTAGGTTTTTTATTTTGGTCATTAGTGTTGTTTAAATTTTTTATTTTTTCCTTTTCCTTATAGTCATTTTGGGTTTTAGCACAAGTAAAATTAGTTTTGATGTTGACCTATTATCCTTGGGTTATAAATTCATCTTTATGATTAGTTGAACAAGCCATTACATTTAGTATCCTTTATGCCTCCACCACCACCCTGACATGTCACCTCTTCCACGATGTACTAAGACCCCTCCACTTTTTCCATTTACCCATTAGAAATTCAAATCATATTCATTTTGTACACTTCCATCTTATCAGACAGTTCATAGCGCACCCCAGGTACATTATTCTTTCATCACCATAATTGGACTCATGATTCTTGTCACCCGATCTCCTTGTTTTCAGCACTAATGTTTTTAAAACAATAGCCTGGGATTTCGTCATTAAATTTTTTAACGGTTTTCCAAGATTTCAAATTACTTCTAGCTCGATGTTGCAAACACTAGAGTTTTTAGATAGACACTATACAAATTGTTGCGAACTAGCTGGAAAAAGTGAGTTGGAGGTCAAACCATCTGCAAATGAATTCATTCAGGCTCAAGCATATTAGTTTTCAAGTCACAGCCTCCAGGTACTCCATGAGTATTTTTATCTCTATTGAAGGAAAGTAAAGGATGTGTTTATCATTTCTTCTCTTATGTGTTGTGAACTGGTGATCCACGTTGCCAACTTTCCTACTTACCCTGTTATCATGATCTCATCCAATTACATGTTCTTTGAACCTATTTTTACCAAGCCTTAAACAAACCTTGGTTTCAGGTCACCTTTCCTATCCCATATTTGGCCTTTTCTTCTTATGATACATCTGCCATGAATCCCCTATTGTGGCACTGCAAAATCTGTGCAGTGACCTAGAACTGTTAATAACCTGTCGTAGAACCTTTTACCAGCTTGTTTTCATCAAGATCTCCATTCTAAATTCAATGCTATCTATCTATAAATTAAAAAAAAAAAAAAGACTTTTCCTAGTAAAGTTATGATGAATTCTGTAAAGATGATGGTGAAGTATTGAACAAAACCTTTTTTACAACAAGTTGTCTCCTTGTATATTATTTTTCCTTTGTATTCTTCTTTCATAACCTTGACTATCAGTTGTCCTTTCATAATACTAGAGGTCAAATAGGCTAAATATCACTAAATCTTTAGACATAACCATCCTTTAATAAAGATTATGCATCAAAACCCTTAGTCCTCTGGGTTTTTCTTTTTCCTCTTGCATCATTTAAATTGGTGGTTAAATATTATTCTATGACATCAATGGATACTCTGCAATATGAAAAGTCTTACAAGGGAGGGGGCATTGTAAGGACTAAACCCTATGATATGTAGTTTTTTCCCACTAAACCTCTGATTAGGGAAGTCTTCCAAAGAGTGGGATGTTTTAATTTCTTCCAAAACATGCAGAGGGGGCACCCTGAGGTGGCTAGAGAATTTGCTTTAAATTTTGATGGAACCAAAACTAAAGTTGGGACACTTGAACTTGAGGTATCTAAAGAAACCATAGAAACAACTAATGATATACCAAATAATAGTGAAAGGTGGTTCAAGGCCATGAACCTAAATGCATCCTTCTCCAAATAATTCCTTAAACTGGAATGCCAGGGAGAAAATCTATCAAAAGGAGTTCCCAGGAGACACATGATTGAAGGTTTTGATAAAATGTTAAGGGTAATCAAAATATATTTCACTTGGGAGGGAATATTCAACATTATTTATCAGTACCACATAATACTTATGTTGCACTTCATAGGAAAATATCCCATGAATATTCCTTTCTATTTATTTAGAAGCATTGGAAAAGTGGCTAACAGAGTCCAGGATAAGTCAAAGGAAGTTGACACAAGTGTTTTTCACTCAGGGATGATCAAAATGATTTTGATGGAAGAGTTAAGGAAGAAAAGCATTGAATGGGATCATTTCATTTCCTCTGCACACTTTCAATTGAATGTTTCTCCTACCCCACAATCCAAGGTGCAAAGCTCTCTTCAGGATGATAACATTTTACACACAGAGACAAGTAAGAAGAGGAAGAGAAAAGGCATTGTTAAAAATGATGAAGCAACTAAGGAACAAGAAGGAGAAGGGGGATCTCATTACTCTCCAAAAAGGGAGGTTTCACCTAAACCATCTTGATACTCAGCAGATACTCCATCAGCTCGAGCCACAGGAACAAAAGGAAGGATATTACTTTTTCCCTCACTCTCTGTTGCAGTTGAAACTAGAGTTAGGAGACCTTTCACTAGGTCATCAACAAATAAAAAAAAGTAGTGAAAAATAAGACATAGTGGAAGATTCTATCTAGAGAAAAGGTAAAGGTAAAGTTGTAGCTATTGAAAATCACATTGAGGTTATAGACATAACCACTCCTCGAGAAAACCCTTCCTTCAAAAGGCTGGACAAATAACTTAAAGAGGCTAGAAATGAAATTGCTATTTTGAAAGGAGAAGGGTTGGTTGAAAGGAAAACGTTGAGTGACCTTATGAATATGTAGCTGGAAACTATTGATAAATCCATGTTTGTAGAAAAAAGGTTTCTTCCTCTACATAGGCAACTTAAGAATTTATACAGAAAAAATAAGGATTTACAATCTCAGATCATAAGACATAAATTGGAGCTGCAACCTTTTAAGGAAGAACTAGCCAAGAGAAATTTGAATGTGTTGGCCCAAGCTGCCACAAGGAGGAGTTCCAGGGTCATAAATTAATGGATGAAATAACTTAAGCAATAACATTTTTGGAAATGCTTGTTCCTTGCATTTTTTAATATTTTGAAGAAGTATGATGCCTATGACTGAGTTTTTCACTCATTGACCAAATTATGAAATTTCTACAGGCATACCTAACTCTAAAGAAGGTTTTTTGGGTGTTTTGTGGATTTAATAGAATAATTTGGAAGCCACATGAAAGTTTGCAGTGTCTGGTGCTAGAAACTAGTTTATACAGTCAAGCATTGTGAACTTCGCTGCAAACTAGTTGATATAGTTGGCGCTGCAGGATATGTTGTGAACTCTTATTTTGATAGTTTCAAGAAGATCAACGGTTTCCAGATGGATAGAGGAGCATGGTACAACTATTTGGAGGTTATTTTAAATATGAAAGGATACCTGGAAAGAAGAGGAATGCACTCAATGGACACCTCATCATGCAATATTAAGGTGTTACGATAGTTGTCAGCATTAGCCTTATTTGTAGTAGTTTGTTGTTTTCAGTTTGTACAGATGTAATTACTTCAGTTTTGGATGGGATAATATTATGTTAGAGGATGGAATTCACATTGTAATGCTATTATTCCCTATCTAGGATATAAAATAGGCATTATAAGTCATTGTAGAGGTTGGAATGGTTGATGTAAAAAATTCTTTTTTGGTGATATTTATGTAATAGAGCCTTATTTGGTTTGATGTATCAGACTTGTTGAACTTTTGTCTAATGAAAGTCACTTTCTCTATTTCCATATTGTTTCTCTCTCACTATGAAATTTACTATCATTGAATGCTTCAAATGATGTTTTATAGATGTATTGCAATGAAGGTTTGATTGTGGTGTTGTTATAAATTTTCTTAGAGTTTTTATCTTGGATTTGAGAAGTTCTTGTATATAAATATTTCCCTTCTTTTGTCTACTAGTAAATCCTGATTCTAGTGGTAGAATTACTTCACTCTTAAAACTAAATTCTTCCTTCTATCCACATTAATCCTTAAAACCTTTATCTAAGTTAGACAAGACCTCTTTTGTTGATGCATTTTATCTATAATTTCTCATGTTTTTAACATTGTTGGACTGCATTTTATCCATTTGACAATAGATTTTAAGACTTACCTCATAAACCTATTGATGGGTACTGAAATTTCACTTTAGAAATCAAATTGTACCTTTCAGTACTAATAGGGGCCACTCCATGATTGAGTCCTTCAATCTCAAACAAGCCTACTTTATCAGTGTAGGACACAACTCCCTTCCAAAAGATCTAGTCTGGAAAACAATCTGGGGAGCCAACCTATGGCCAAAAAGCAACACCTTTATCTGATTGGTCACCCATCAAAGCATCCTCACTTGGGATAATCTAACAAAAAGAGGAATTATAGGACCTTCCTTGTGTCCTCTCTGCTGCAATGAAGGGGAAACTCAAAATCACCTCCTCAACCTATGTTCCTTTAGCTTGCATATTTGGGATCAGTGCGTTATCATAATGAGAGCATCAGACAGAGACCATAATAGCCTCAGGGACACCATTAAGGGATGGAGAGAATCAATCTTCCACTCTCCCATCCTTAATTGTGTGTGGAAGGTTCTTCCTGGTTTCATTCTATGGCATCTTTGGAAAGAGAGGAATCGTCATATCTTTCATTCCAATCTCCTTGGATGGAAATAAATATGGACCAAAATTCATCTTAACATCAAGGAAATAATCAATATACACCCTTGGACTGATTTTGACATGATCTACCCCCCCAAGAGAATATCATCCTTAATGCTTGGAAGCTTTGGATCATCACTTCTTCCCCCAAGATCACTACTATACCTACCTTCCATGGAAGTCCTACCTAGTGCCAGCCTCCATCAGAAGGATTCTTCAAGATCAACTTTGATGGTGCGTCAAAAGGAAATCCGGGCCCAATAGGATTTAGAGCTACCATTCAGAACAACAAAGGAGATATCCTTCTTATGTTTGAAAGGAACATGGGGCATAACACCAATAACACAATGAAACTATGGGGCCTATGCAAAGGCCTCCAAGCAGCGCTGGATTAAGGTTTCAAGATTCTTTGTGTGGAAGGGGATTCACAAATCATTATAAACCTTCTATCTCACCTCCTCAATGGAGCAGATCCAGAATGGGTCTCCCTTAGCTAGAGACTCACCAACAGTCTGGCTAAGATCAAAACCATCCTCCAACCACATCTGGTGATCATTCCCTCCAATGTTCAATGAAAAGTGAATGAAGTGATGGACAAATTGGTGAATTTCTGGGTCAACATTATGGGATGGGATTCACTAGTACATTTGGGTCAAATTTCGATGACGCATTTGAAGGAATTTCTACTTTATATTGTTGGGAGAATGAAAAACAACAGACCCCCTCAAATGTTGTTTCATATGACGTCGCTTTTATGAAGCCATAGATATCGTCTTTGTTGCGACATTTCATGTGGAAACATGTTGTGTCATATTTGAATGTCCAAACCCCATATATTCGTCACTATAGCGACGCTAGATAAATTGGAATTATGATGTCCCATTTCGTTGGTCTCCACTACATTGACACCATGGAAGAGATTCTTGGAGCGTCATAATACCAACGCCAGTTAACGTCGCTATTTCGACATCTATGCAATCTCACTTGTGACATGAAATCCATGGGATTTCTGACATGTATGCAATATCTCTTGCGATGTGAACTCCATTGGAGCTATTGGAACATGTATAATTTTGAGCTTTTGAAATTTTTATGCCCTCTTAAATTCAAAACCTATGAACCCCGAACCGTCGAATTGTTAATGACATTTATTATTGGCTAAATATTAATGATTTGAATAGTTATTCTGATTTTCCATGTCATACATTCCATCATACTTTTTAATAATATCTCTGAAAACAGATCTATACAAAGACCATAGATTTTATAAATCTCTTCGATTTTAAAATTCATTTTACCATTTACAATTAATAGTTTTTCCTTCAGTAAATATATTATAGACTTTGCTTGTTACAGGAAGGCTAATCTTATTTCCTTAAGAATTATGGTGCCATAAAAAAATTGCAAGGAATCCTGATAGACCATATTTCATAATCTAGTAGAATGCTAAACCAATTTGGAAGCCTGATAAACTAAGAAAGGGACCAAATATGGCAAGGAAGGGATAAATAGACTGAAACGGGAGAAATAATGTTTATGGCACAAACCCCCGAAGTGTTAAGTCTTTGAAGTGAGAGATCTAGCACCGTGTGTTCTTTTGATTTAGATGGATGAGATTTACTTCAGGACTCTAGGCTTCTGGTGTTCTGAGATGGACAACAACAAAAACCCTCGAAGTGATAAGTCCCCGAAGTGAGATATCCAGTGCCGCATGTCCTCTGAATTTGGACGACTGATATTTACTTTGGGACTTCATGATTTCGACGTTCCAAGATGAAAAATAGTACAAACCCCCAAAGTGATAAGTCTCTAAAGTAAGAGATCTAGCATCATGTTTCCTTTTTATTTGGATGACTAAGATTTACTTTGGAACTTTGAGCTTCAGTTGTTTCGAGATGCATAACATCACAAACCTTTCGTTGTGTCAGGCCTGCTGAGAAATTTCCACTTTGATCAATGGTCCAAATTAAATCCGGGCTTTGGGCCTTTGGGAGTTCTCACATCATGCATCTTTCTTTCATCCGAAGTGAGATATCCGATGCCACATGCCTACTTTGATCAACAGTCCAAATGAACTCTGGGACTCTGACCCTTCAAGAGTTCTTTACTTAGCACTTCTTGCTTCCTCCCAAAGTATGAGATCATCGAATACACGGATCGTCTAACATGTGTCCCCTGCTTAGATCGATGGGAAGGAATTGCATGAAGTTCTCTCTGTCTTCTCTACATTTTACCGAAATCTGTGACCTCAGCTTAACCTTTGGGTGCTTATCTCACTTTTCAATATCGGTGGTTGTGTTTTAATGGACCGTGGAGATCAACGATCGAGAATGATTGTGGGGAGAAACGTTTTGCGGGGTTAATTTCAAAGGACGGTCCCGCACTTTAATCCATCGTTTTCTCTTGGGGGTATGTGGAATTACCAGGTGCATTGCAGGGTTAAAGGAAGGTTACCTAAAAACCACTTCCTCGCTCCCCTGGAAAATAGAAAAGTATAAAAATACTCAACACATGTCCACCCACTCTACCTTTCACCCTCCATATTGTCACACCCACTACACGTTACTTACCCCATCTATCCCTACCACCTACACCCTTGCATCCACTCATTCCACCTCCATATTGGACACTTTTCCCCCTGTCATTCAATTCATGAATGATTACTCTTCCCCATAATTGTTATCCATCCCATAATGAGCCAGCGTTGAGCTACCTGTCCAATTACCACCTCGATATCTTCAACTAAATTCTTTATCCCAGTAAATACATTCGAAGGGACAGATGGGAATGAAATAAGATGGTGAAGACAATAAGCCAATGATTGTGGTGGCCTTAGTGAACATGTGTATCCAGTTCAAATAACAAAGGAATATGAGTGCATCTACGAGCAAATCAAGAGACAAATGAAGTGCCAACACATCAAATAAGAACTCAAGAATATCTGCATGTTGTTATTTCATTCAGATGGTATCCTATTGTAGGAAGTCCAACAGTTTTCAGTTGAGACAATTTTTGTATAAATAGATATATTTCAGATCTATTCCATACTACTTCTTGTCGAATGTAAAAGAGAAACTCTTTTGAGTATTAATACAAGTGCAAACAAAGATTCTAAGTATCATTCAATTTGAGTTATGTGTTTCCTCTATGTTTCCATTTCTCTGAATTTCTTTCTGTAATTCTTGAAGAGTGATTGATTCCAATTTAGTACTACATCTATTGTGATCATAATATATCAATAGTTCATTTAGCAACATATTTTCCTTTGTTATTAATGTGAGTAAAATAATACCTTTGATCTGTGTGAACTACTACATCTTTATCTCCTTTTTGAGGGTGCATATTCTACTTTTCTTCTACTACAAACAAGGTGAGACTTATCTGTAATTGATACCCCACTTTGTTTTTACAGTTTTTTAAATATTTTATACATCATTTGACATTATAATTGTGACTCAGATAACGAGATACAACCTCTGTATTGTCTTATCATTAATTTCTTTTAAATATTATTTCTCAGAAAACTGAAGGTAGAAAAATAACTCATAAAAAAATTTCATTTAAAACCTTTGATGGATGACATTATGCTTTGAGCCTTAGAATCCATCTCAGGAACAACATCCTTTTTGCACCGTTGTCAGGGATGAAGAAATGAAATCATTTTCCCTGGTGCAAGATACCAGATATATAAAATATGCAGAACAAAAACGAAATGCTAGAAATAACAGAATAACAGTGAAATATCCAGCATAATCTTCACAATACACAGAAATGATATACGA
>JZKD02S1630607.1:1503966-1526179 GCA_000966675.3 Picea glauca
TTATTCCGGAAATAAAATTTGAGATTAACCAGACCACCCCTATTTCATTAATAGATATTTTTACTAGTGAAAATAAAGAATCCATTTCAATCCATACTATCATTAGTACACATCCAATTCTTTCTCTTCCCAAAGTAGTCAAAAGTTTAGTAGATCAATCTTTTGAAGTTTTTGATAATATCTTGTTTAGCCCTCAATTTTCGTCTCCTATATTTTCAATGGTCGATGTTGGAGGTGTTGGTGTTGGAGGTGTCGGGGCTGGTGGAAAAGATCAACCCCCTAGTATATTTGACAAGGTTGCTGCTAGATATGATCCCTTAGTTCTTCCTGTCGTCCTACATGATTTACCTAAAAATTACATGAAGAGCCTCCCTAAATTCATGGGAGAAGAGGATCTAACAACAACATAACATATATCCTTTTTCGATCAATTTGTTGATATCCTTGGTGTTGCGCACGAGGATGTTTACACAATACTGTTGGTACAAATGTTTTAAGGAAAGGTAAGAACTTGGTTCAGAGGACTTCCAATAGGTACTACATCATCATATAATAATATGGAAACTTCCTTCATAAGGAAATGTGGTGAGAAAAAATACCATCTGTATTACTTAACCGAATTCAAAGACTTGAGAAAGAAAACTTTTGAATCAATCCTAGAATTTGTCCAAAGATTTAATAAGCTTTATGACAAAATCCCAGTAGAAGTTAAACCTTCTCAACCAGCTGCGAAATTCACTTTTGTAAGGGATTTTGAGTCTAATTTCACTCTACTTATGAGAGAAATAAGATCCACTAATTTATCATGGATGCAAGATGATTCTATAGATATTGAGTCAAATATGATGGCATCCAGGAAATTGAAAACTAAATTTGAGATAGGAACAAGGGAACTCGAGCGTTTTAAAGAACCTGCAGGGCCCTCTGGACTTGGAAAATCTCTAGAGGAAATAATGGATGAGATGACAAAAAATATTAAATATATATCGAACAAAATTTCTAGGATGGAAATGGAACAAGCCAAACCTGTTCCATATGTTAGAAATCAATTCAGGAGAAATCCTAATCCTTAGATACAACAAAGGAAAATAAAAAATGAGGATCAAAAGATTCAAGCTCCTTTTAAAACTGAGAATTTCATACAGAGGGATGAGGTGGAATATTATGATGAATTAAATGAATACCTAAACAACCTCAGTGATGATGATCTTGAGCCTCACCTAACAAAAAATGATTATGATAAATCCTTGGATCTGGAATCTCTATTTAATGATGATGAAATACAAAAAAATTGGGTTTCTTTGTGGCTTACCTGCATATCATGAATGAAACAATATACATAGTAAAAATATATATATCGCATCTTCATACATGGAGAATGATGATCGGGAATGATGATTTTATATTAGGCTAGCACGTACAACCTGATCATTTGAATTAATTGTCATCACTGCCAAAACATGATCTGATATAGATCATAATCAGATATGTATATTTTCTAACAATAATTTTGGATGTTTGAACACGATTTGGGAATATGGTGCATGCACAACCATAATTACTCCTAACGCTACGTGAATAGTGTTATTCTTGTCACGCCCTTTCCACTTTGACAATTTTGAAATTTGAAACGAGGGAAAAAGGACATATGATGTGATGAAAAGAATTTACCATGTCATATCCTAACTTGTAATTACTTCAAAACATTTAAAAAGTGAAGAAAAGGAATGAAATCATACTTTCAAGCCAAGAAAAGGAAAAAACAAAGTTTAATGAAAATAATGAAAAAAGGGGTAGAACAGGGATTAAGGAAATCCAACAATAAAAAACAAAGTTAAGAAATAACATTCCCCACCGATAACAATACAATCGAAGAGTGTATGACATATAGGAGGAATCTATAGTCAATGACATATCCATGAGTGTGCTGAGAATTTATGCAGCGGTGGAGAATCGCCAAGTAGACCACCAAGCCTCTGTGGTGGAACTGGAAGGTATTATCACTAAACAATTAATCTTTTTTTTAATTGACCTAGGATATAATCTCAGTTATATTTCATCTGAAGTGGTGGAAACATGTTCATTATAGATGAAGAATCATACCAAGGCATGGTTAGTCCATTTTTCCACTGGAACAAAGAGGAAAGTGACGAAGGTAGTTGAATCTTGTCCAATTAGGATGAGTAAATTTCAGGCCCAAGCAGTTCTGAGCATCCTACCCCTTGGTTCATACTACATGTTGTTGGGCATGGATTGTTTTTCCTCCCATAAAGAAAAATTAAATTGTTATGAGAATATATCAGAGTCTAAAAATGAAAGGGGCAACACCAGAATCTTGCAAGGCATTCAAGATCTAGTGTATGTGAGGAAAATAGCAATGTTGTAGTTTAAGAAATTTAGTAGAAAAGGGTGTCCCTTGTATGCTACACAAATTTTAAACTCAACATAAGGAAAGGAGATGAGGGAGGAAGAAAACCCAGTGTTGTGGAAGTATAGAGATGTATTTCCTGAGGAGGTGCCTAGATTACATCCTAAAAAGACCTAGATTTTTCAATTGATCTTATGCTTCGAGCAGTGCCAACATCGAAAGTTCCTTACAACACTAGAGTTGGTAGAACCAAAAATTTATTTGAAATAAATAATGGGTAAGGGATACATCAAGTCGAATGTATCTCCATGCAGAGCACCAGATCTATTTGTAAAGAAGAAAGATGGTACTATGAGACAATGCATCAATTACAGGCAGTTGAACAAGATGACCATAAAAAAACAATACCCTCTACCTAGACTAGACGATCTCGTTGATCATCTTAAAGGGGATACAATATTTTTAAAGATAGACTTGAGGTCAAGTTATCATCAAGTCAGGATTAAATATGAGGAAATCTACAAGACAACCTTCAGGACAAGATATGGGCACTATGAGTTTGTTGTGGTGGCATTCAGGCTTACAAAATCCCCAGCTACATTCATGTGTTTAATGAACAATGTACTCATCAAGTATATAGACACTTTTGTCTTTGTATTTGTGGATGACATTTTGGCTTATTCTAAGAGCTGGGAGGAGCATGAAGAACACCTCAAAATGTTGCTATAGGTGTTAATATAACACCAGTTGTACACCAAGTTTAGCAAGTCTGATTTCTTTAAGAAGGAAATACAGTATTTGGGACATGTAATATTAGCTGAAGGAGTAGCAATAAACACTGCAAATATTAAGGCAATTATGATTGGCCTGCCCCTAGAAATGTGATAGAGTTAAGATCCTTCACGAGATTGGATAGATATTATAGGAGGTTCATCAAGGGATTTTTCAATATTGATAATCCTATTACCTCATTACAAATAAAGGGGAATAATTTTGTGTGGTCACCAGAGTGTGAGAATAGATTTCAGAAACTGAAGAGGATACTAACTAATGCCCCTTTGTTAAAGATCACATACCTAGAAAAAGACCTTCTGGTTTTCATAGATGCTTGCAAAGAAGGACTCGAGGGAGCACTCATGCAAGATGGGCAAGTGGTTCATTATGAATCAAGAAAAATAAATGAAAATGAGAAGAAATATGTTAACCACAACCTGGAACTTGCAGCGATTGTGCACATTCTAAAAATGTGGGGACATTACCTGCTCGAGAAGAGGTTTACCCTCATGACTGATCATTGTGGTCTAAAGTAATTATTTTACCAACCAAGGATGAATGCTAGATAGTCCAGGTGGATGGTGTTGATCAACGAACTTGATTTTGAAATCAAGAACATAAAAGGGAAAGAGAATAAAGTAGATGACGCACTCAGTCAAAGTTTCCATACCATAAAATTAACAACAACAAGTGTAGGAGGGTATGACATTTGACAGAGGATTGAAAACCTCTTGCAGGAAGATGAGTTCTTCAACCAAGTGAAGCAAAGACTACAACATGAATCTAAGGAAAGGAAGTACGAAGGATATCAACTAAGGACTGATGGTTTGCTTTTTTACCTTAATATGTTATATGTTCCTAATTCAGTAGAATTGAGGCACTTGGTTATGGATGAATTCCATAAAATTCCATATGTGAGACACCTTGTTTATCATAAAATGATAACAATTGTTAGAAAACCATATTATTGGCTTGGAATGAAGCAAGACATCACGCGTTATATTACAAAATTTTTGGAGTGCCAACAGGTAAAATTTGAACATCGACACCCTGCTAGACTATTACAACCTATGCAGATACTAGAATGGAAGTGGGAAGTGATTTACATGAATTTTATCACAATTTTACCCAAGACAATCAAGAAACATGATGCAATCATGGTTGTGGTAGATAAGATAAGAAAGGAAACTCATTTTATTCTCATAAAGTATACTTATAAATCCATATATGTTGCTAATGTTTTTATGAAGGATATACTCATATTTCACAATTTTCACAAAACCATAACTTCAGATAGAGATGCTAAGTTCACCTCAAATTTCTGGGAAACCCTGTTTGTAGTTTTAGAAACACAATTGAATTTTAGTACGACCTACCATCCTCAAACATATGGTCAAACCAAGAGGATGAACATAATGTTAGAAGAAATATTACAGATGCATGTTATGCATCAGCCCAAGCAGTGGGAGGAATGTTTACCATTGGTGGAATTCACATACAACAATGGTTATCAAGAATCATTGAAGATGGTACCATTTGAGGTTTTGTATCATAGAAAGTGTAGATTCTCGATAATTTGGGACAATCTTATGGATAAAATTACACTTGGACTAGAATTGTTGAAAGAAATGGAACAAGCCACAGTTAAGATAAAGCATAATCTGAAGATTTCTCAGGATAGACAGAAGAGCTATGTTGATAGAGAAAGAACTCCCAGAGAATTAAAATAGGAGACCATGTGTATCTCTGGGTGAAACCCAAGAGAAGCTCCCTAAGAATGGGGATGTGTGCTAAGTTGGCTCCCCGATATTGTTGACTTCTTGAAATCCTAGAGAGAATAGGACCAGTTGCATACATAATTTCTTTGCCACCTACTATTAAAGAACATAATGTATTCCATGTGTATTTGTTAAAGAAAATATACATTATTCTAATCATGCCATTGATTGGAATATAACACAGGTGGAATCAGAGGGATAACTCCATCCAAAACCTCAATTCATCCTGGATAGGAAAGAAACCATGCTCTGAAACCAATGCATCGCGAAGGTCAAGGTGCAATGGAAGCACTTTGGAGTAGATGAAGCTACATGGGAACTAGAATATGCCATGAGATTGGCATACCCAATTTTTTTAATGTATAGTTCAAAATAAACAGTTTTTTAAAACACCAAGGATGACGTTTTGATGCAGGAGAATCCCTCACGACAACCAAAACCAACGTGGAGGCAGAAGCCAGCTGGAAGACGTCCAGTGCAAGCCTTTGAATTTTTAAATGATGCGCTGAATATAAATGAGAACATTTAATTTAGGTGCCTTGGTAAAAATGTAATTAGACCTCGAGCCATATGCTTTCGTCTGAGATAGACAGAGGCATTTATAGTAGTAGTTGCAGGTAGATAGAATTGGATTCTTAGATTAGACATTTCTAGAAGGAAGAGGGAAAACTGAATATAGACACCCTCATTTGTATCATTGTAACATTAGAGAGGGAAACAGGAGCAAGAAGAGTCTAGAGCATAGGAGAATAGCAGAGAGTTGTAGAAGAACACCCATGTACATATCTTGAATTAATAGAAGAAGTTGATTCAGATTCATGGTTGTTGTGTTATTCTCTGTGTATGTGTGTTGAATGCTCTACTTATGAATACTACTTCTTGTTATGCATTTGTTATTACGTTGTGTGTATTATTTCATGTATCAAGATTGAAATCTGAGAGAGAGTGAGGTGAGTTACAATTGTTTCTCTCTTGAGTAAGGATTCCTGCAAGGAGTGCAGTTGAAGTCGTCTGCAATGAGTGTGTTGACAGAAGACTCAGGGAGTTAAACTCTTGTTATCAAAAACACTCAGAAGTGAAAGTGGATTGTTGAATCCATGCAAGGAGTGCGCAAGCTAAGGAAAGCCTCATTCGTGACACTGAGCGAAGTATTGAAGGAATACTGCTATGGGTATATGCAGAGTCAAAGGAAGCCCGAACAGTTGAAGTGTTCGCAGACTTGCCGCAAGGATTGCGAGCAAAGAACCTCGTTGAGGTCGAAGTAATTTGGAAAAGATTAGGAAGGATAGGCCTCTGAGTCGTTGAAGATCAGCATAGATCAGTGTGACTTAAAGGCAGGAAGAAACATCGCAGGTTGGCGAAAAGGTGAAGGAATCTCGTAGGGAGAGACACCCTTTTTCATTTCGGGGATTAACCAAGGAAGAATGGACGGTCGAAATTTTCTGAGGAGATTTTGCGAAGTTCCGAGGATCGTCATATCTTGCAGAGGTGAAAGGAGGTTATGACGAGAAGATTTCAAAGGGTTTGAAGTGGCGAGGAGGCTGAGAGTCATCCATCTGAGGAGGATAGGTGGCAGAGATCGGTGATCTCGCAAACTCGGGAGTTCACAGGTGGAAAACCCAAGTATTGGGTACTCCAAGTCGCGAGTGGTGAAGTGGCGAGATATTTGGAGTCATCCATCTAAGGAGGATAGGTGGAGGAGATCGGCGATCTCGTGAACTCGAAAGTTCGCAGAGTGAAAGCCCAAGTATCGGGTGTTCAAAGTCGTGAGGCGCGAGGACGCAAAGTGGCGAAATATTTGTAGCCGTCTATCTGAGGGGATAGGTGGCAAGGGATCGATAGATCTCATGAACTCGGGAGTTCGCAGGGTGAAAACCCAAGTGTTGGACGTTCTGAGTTGCGAGGCGCGAGGACGCGCGGCGAAGAAGCGACGAGAGGGTCATAGCCATCCATCTGAGGGGACAGGTGGCAAGAGATCAAGAGATCTTGTGAACTCGGTAGTTCGCAGGGTAAAGGCCCAAGTATTGGGTGTGCAAAGTCGTGAGGCGTGAGGACGCGAGGCGACGAAGCAGTGAAAAGACCATAGTCGTCCATCTGAGGAGGACAGGTGGCGAGAGATCGAGGGATCTTGTGAACTCAGGAGTTTGCAGGTTGAGAGTCTGAACATTTGGTACTCCAAGTCGCGAAGTCCCGAGGTGGCGAGGTAGCGAGAGAAGGGAAGCCGTTGGATCTAGATTGAGGAGGACCATTGGATCTGCGCGAGGGGTCATGTCTCGGGACCTCGCAAGAAAAAGTTTGAGAGTTTGGCCATGGGGATCGCGAGGTTGCGAGGAGGTGATATCCTGACAGTTGGAGAGCAGTGTGGGCCATAGCAGAGCGTGAGTGGAATACAGGTGGCACAAAGGATTCGCAAGTCGTGAAGTGCCGAGGAGTTGAGACTCGTGTGGATGTTGAGCCGCAAAGTGTCGAGGAGCCGAGATTATTGTGGACGCGTGGCGGAGCATAAGGTGGGACCGCGCATCTCGGGGACTCGTGGAGTAGGAGGGTGAAAACTCGACGGTTCAACCGGTGAGGTCGCGAGGTTGCGAGAGGTGCTAACATTAATCCTAGCCCAGGTTTATATGTAGAAGGATCTATACCCATATCGCCAGATCAGGTATCACAAGATTTGAAGGGAAAGTTTGGAGGCTTTGAGTCACAAACTCGCGAGATAGCGGGGTATGGCTGACCTCAAAGAAAGATTACTGTGGGTGCAGATTTTCTGATAGGGAAATAGAAGAACCTTCGAGTTCTTTGGGCCGAGAAGAAGGAGGTCCTATGAGAGAGGACGTGCCTGGGTGGTGCGTGCCTGCGTCAAGTGGTATCAGAGCTTAGAAAAGTTTCTTTTATTTCTGTAGCAGAGAAAAAGGAGAATTCACCATGCCTCCAAGGAGAAGAGGTAGACAATCACCCGAACCAGAGGAAGAAAGGGAATTTTCCAGAGGAAGGGAAATGTCCAGAGACAGAGGTAGGCAAGTGAAGAATCCAAATATGGAGAGAGAAGTGAGAAATCTTCGTGCCAGAATGGAGGACGTGGAGATGTCACAAAGGAAAAACACTGATGCAGGAGATGTCAATGAATCCGAGGATGAAGGTGATGTTGGACGTGAAGAAGAAGAAATCCCAGCAGAAGATGTAGCCAATGAGCATTTAATTAAGGCTATCGCTCGGATGAGTTCGAAAACAAAAATGGATATTCCATCTTATGAAGGGAGTCTAGATGCAGAAGAGCTGCTAGACTGGATTAGATCTCTTGATACTTATTTCGATTATGAGGATATCGAAGATGATAAAAAGGTCAGACATGTCGTCACAAGATTAAAAGGACATGCAGCCTTGTGGTGGGATGAACTGCAAGTTGATAGGCGTCGCCAAGGAAAGCAGAAGATTAAGAGCTGGGACAGGATGATTGCAAAGATAAAGGAAAAATTCATTCCCAAGGATTACCAAATTTCTCTATTCAAGAGGATGTAGAACCTGAGATAGAAGCTAATGACAGTGAAGGAGTATACTAAGGAGTTTTACAGGTTGAATATTAGAGAAAGTCATCGCGAAAGCAATGACGAAAAGGTGGCCAGGTATCTGAATGGCCTGAGGTATGAAATTTAGGATGAATTAAATATGGCAACCATCCAAACTGTGGAAGATGCTTACCAATTGGCTCTGAAAGATGAGGAGAAGCTGAGCGGTAAAAATAGTCAGAGAGGATGAGGTAGAAGTCATCCCAGAGGCAAAGCAGTTGCCCAAGATAAATACCAGAATCCCAAGGAGGAATGGAAGAAACCTCAAGAAAATATTGAAAGAGGTGGAACCTCACAGAGAAGACCATATGTTGAGAAGTGAGGATAGCAAATTGAGCAAAGAGGAGAATATGTGGATAATGATAGGTTTCCTCGTACCAGAAGTAGAGAAAGAGGAAGAGGTGGAGTAATCACATGCTTCACATGTGGAAAGAATGGGCACAGGTCATTTGAGTGTCCAGAGAAAAAAAAGGAAACTGGAGAGACTCACATCGCCGAGGCACAGAGGCGAGATGTTGAGACAGAGTACACTGAAGGAGGAAGATCGCTAGTGATGCGAAGAGTCCTTTTGACGCCAGAGAAGGAGATGGAGAACTCAGCGCAGAGGAACAGTCTTTTTAGGATTGCTTGCAAGACCAAGGATAGAGTATGCAAGGTCATCATGGACAGAGAAAGCACCGATAATCTCGTTTCAACCGAGATGGTAGAAAAGATGGAGCTGGAGACAACTGATCACCTGAATCCATACAAAGTTACATGGCTACAGAAGGGACATCAGGTAAATGTCACTAAACAGTGCTTAGTTGACATCAAGATAGGAGGATATAATGATAGGATTTTATGTGATGTTTTTTTTGTTTGTTAATTTGTGTGGGATCTGTTGGCTACGCGATTAACCTATGGCTTGAGAAACCATGACTCGGGGGCATCTAAGCCATCAAAATCACCCAGGGATCGCACCTGGACTAAGCCACACCAACCCTTAACATGGTTGGATTTTTTGTCCCCGCAGGTTTCGAACCGGTGACTTTAACATCACGGAGTGGCTTAACAACACACTCCGTCACCAACTGTCCTACACCTCGGGGATGGATTTTATGTGATGTTATTCCTATGGATGTCTGTCATTTATTGTTGGGTAGACCATGGAAATATGATATAAATGTAATTCATGATGGGAGGATGAATACATATACCTTGAAGAAGAATGGGAGGACTCATATGTTGTGTCCAATTGAAGAAAAAGAGGTGAAGTTGGAAGTAAGCAATAGAGTACTTCTCATGAGTGGGAAGGAACTTCTTACAGAAGTTAAGAAGAAGGAGGATCCACAATTCTTTGTGGTTAGAAAACTGAGAATTGTTCTGACTAGCACAAGAGTGGATGATTTGCCAGAAGAAGTTCAGGAACTGCTGGAAGAGTTCGTTGATATTGTGGTGGATGAATTACCTCGTTCATTACCACCGATGAGGAGCGTTAGTTATCATATAGACCTCATACCAGGAGCTAGTTTTCCAAACAAAGCTGCATACAGGTTGACACCGCAGGAGAATGAAGAGGTTAAAAGACAGGTCCAGGAGTTTCTGGACAAAGGTTTGGTTAGGGAAAGCTTGAGTCCATGTGTTGTTCCAACAGTACTCAGTCCGAAGAAAGACGAAGGCTGGAGGATGTGCACTGATTCAAGAGCCATTAACAAGATAACTATCAGGTATAGATTCCCATTGCCGAGAATGGATGATTTGATGGATTTCTTAAGTGGAGCAAATTTTTTTTCAAAGATAGACTTGAAGAGTGGATATCATCAGATTCGTATGAGAGAAGGTGACGAATGGAAAACAACATTCAAGACAAACAAAGGTTTGTATGAATGGCTTGTCATGCCATTTGGATTGACAAATGCACCAAGTACCTTTATGAGGTTGATGAATGAAGTCCTGAAGGATTTCATTGGAAAATTTGTCATTGTATATCTGGATGACATATTGGTTTTCAGCAAGACAAAGGTTGAGCATTTGAAGCATTTGGCCATTGTGATGAGGAAGCTACAACAGGAGAAGTTGCTGATAAACATGAAGAAATCCTCGTTTATGAAGACAAAACTCATTTATTTGGGGTTTGTTATATCTGAAAATGAACTGAGGATGGATCCAGATAAGGTGGAGGTAATCAAGAATTGGCCATCACCGAGGAATGTATTTGAGGTGAGGAGTTTTCATGGACTGGCTAGTTTCTACCAAAAATTCATCAAGAATTTCAGTGGAATTAGTGCAACAATGATGGATACAGTGAAGAAAAGGCATAAATCTTTTCACTGGACAGAAGAGGCTGAGAAGAGTTTCAATTTATTGAAACGAAAGATTACAGAGAAACCAATTCTGGTGTTGCCAGATTTTCAGAAAACATTTCAGGTGAAATGTGATGCAAGTGGATTTTCCATAGGAGCGGTCTTGAGTTAGGAAGATAGGTCGATTGCATATTTCAGCGAGAAGATGAATGAGGAAAAAGAAAAGTACTCCACGTATGATAAAGAATTCTATGCCATTATACAGGCATTGAAGAAATGGAGGCACTATTTGATTCCAAAGGAATTTGTTTTATATAGTGATAACCATGCATTACAATTTGTGACTCAATAGGAGAAGTTGAATCAGAGGCATGTTAAATGGGTTGAATACATGCAGAATTTCACTTTTGTGATAAAACATATTTCTAGTACTGCTAACAAAGTTGTTGATGCTTTGAGCAGGAAATGTTTGTTGTTGCAGGAGTTCAAAGTCAGGACGTTAGGCTTTGATGATCTTAAAGACATGTATGCAGATGATTCAGACTTTAAGGAATCTTATGAAGTAACTGAGAATTCATTTCTCAGAGACAGAAGTCAGTGGATAGAGTATGTGATCCAGGATGGATTGCTATTCAAAGGCAATCAACTATGTATTCCAAATTGTTCCATGAGGGAGAACTTGTTAAAAGAGAAACACAGTGGAGGATTGGCGGGACATTTTGGCCATGATAAAACATTTGCAAAGCTGAGGGAGTCATACTTTTGGCTAGGTATGCGGTCAGAAGTCAATAGGTTTGTAAACAGATGCAGGATTTTCCAGCATTCAAAAGGAAGGAAGAAAAATGCAGGATTTTATTAGCCATTGCCCATACCTGAGAAGCCATGGGATGAAATTAGCATGGAATTTGTATTGGGATTGTCGAGGACACAAAGAGGGGTTGATTCAATCTTTGTGGTAGTTGACAGGTTTTCTAAGATGGCACACTTCATTCCATGCTAGAAAACCAGCGATGCGACTCACATCGCAAATTTGTTTTTCAAGGATATTGTTCGACTTCATGGATTACTGAAAATCATAGTTTCGGACAGGGACACAAAATTCATAGGGCATTTATGGAGAACATTGTGGAAGAATCTAGGAACTAATTTGATGTTTAGTTCTTCTTATCATCCTCAGATGGATGGACTGACAGAGGTGGTCAACAGAAGTCTGGGAGACTTGTTGAGGAGCTTGGTGACAGAGCACCATAGCAGCTAGGATAGCATACTACCGCAAGCAGAGTTCGCTTACAATGACTCAGTGAACAGGAGCACAGGGAAAATTCCATTTCAGATTGTATATGGAATACAGCCAAGAGGAGTTTTTGAACAGAGGGATTCAGAACATATTTCTACTAGTAGTTCTAGTGCAGGAGAATTCATTGAAGCAATGAAGGAACTTCACAGCCAGGTAAAGGAGCGACTATTGAAGTCAAGTCAGGAGTACAAGCGCAGAGAAGATCAGCATTGGAGACAACTTCAATTTGAATTTGGTGATCTGGTTCTGGCACATTTGAGGAAATAAAGGTTCTCGAGAATAACATACAACAAGTTGAAGATGAATAAAATTGGACCATGCAAGGTCTTGAAGAAAATGGGAGAGAATGCTTATGAAATTGAGTTACCAGAGGACATCGGAATTTCTCCGATATTTAATGTTTCGGATTTATATCCATACAAAACTAATGAAGCATAAGCAGAAGGTGATGATCAACCAAAGGTCCAGTGGCAAAAGCAGATGCCAGTTGCAGAAAAGCCACAGATGGAGCAGATACTGAATAAAAGAGTGGGTAAGAAAACCAGAAGGAAATAATATTTTGAATATTTGGTCAAGTGGAAGGGACACCCAGTTGAAGATGCCAGCTAGGAGACTGAAGAAGAAATTCTGAAGCATGGGCATACTGTGCAGGAGCTCATGGATAGGATCCCATGCAAATTTTTAAGTGAGGGAGTATGATGCAGGAGCATCCCTCATGACAAGAAAAACCAACGTGGAGGCAGAAGCCAGCTGGAAGACGTCCAACGCAAGCTTTTGAATTTTTAAATTTTCCCTTGAAGTTGATGCACTGAATATAAATGAGAACATTTAATTTAGGTGCCTTGGTAAAAATGTAATCAGACCTCGAGCCATACGCTCTCGTATGAGATAGATAGTGGCATTTATAGTAGTAGTTGCAGGTAGATAGAATTGAATTCTTAGAATAGATAGTTCTAGAAGGAAGAGGGAAAACCGAATATAGACACCCTCATTTGTATCATTGTAACATTAGAGAGGGAAATAGGAGAAAGAAGAGTCTAGAGCATAGGAGAATAGCAGAGAGTTGTAGAAGAACACCCATGTACAGATCTTGAATTAATAGAAGAAGTTGATTCAGATTCATGGCTGTTGTGTTATTCTCTGTGTATGTGTGTTGAATGCTCTACTTATGAATATTACTTCTTGTTATGAATTTGTTATTATGCTGTGTGTATGATTTCATGTATCGAGATTGAAATCTGAGAGAGAGTGAGGTGAGTTACAATTATTTCTCTCTTGAGTAAGGATTCCTGCAAGGAGTGCAGTTGAAGTCGTCCGCAAGGAGTGCATTGACATAAGACTCAGGGAGTTAAACTCTTGTTATAAAAAACACTCAGAAGTGAAAGTGGATTGTTGAAGCCATGCAAGGAGTGTGTAGGCTAAGGAAAGCCTTAGTCGTGACACTGAGTGAAGTATTGAAGGAGTACTGCTACGGGTATACGCAGAGTCAAAGGAAGCCCGAACAGTTGAAGTGTTCTCAGACTTGCCGCAAGGATTGTGGGAAACGAACCTCGTTGAGGTCGAAGTAATTTGGAAAGTTTCAGGAAGGATAGGCCTTTGAGTCACTGAAGATCAACGTAGATCAGTGTGACATAAAGGCAGGAAGAAACGTCACAGGTTCGAAAAAAGGCGAAGAAATCTCATAGGGAGAGACACCCTTTTCCATTTCAGGGATTAACCAAGGAAGAACGGATGGTCGAAATCTTCTGAGGAGATTTCGCGAAGTTCTGAGGATCATCAGATCTTGTAGAGGTGCAAGGAGGTTACGACGAGAAGATTTCAAAGGGTTTGAAGTGGCAAGGAGGCTGAGAGCTGTCCATATGAGGAGGACAAGTGGCAGAGATCGGTGATCTCGTGAACTCGGGAGTTCGCAGGTGGAAAACCCAAGTATTGGGTACTCCAAGTCGCGAGTGGCGAAGTGGCGAGATATTTGGAGTCATCCATCTGATGAGGAGTAATGGCAGGGATGAGTGAGCGCATGAACTCGGAAGTTCACAGAGGGAAGGCCCAAGTATCAGGTGTGCAAAGTCGCGAGGCGCAAGGACGCGAAGCGGCGAAAGATTTGTGGCCGTCTATCTGAGGGGACAAGTGGCAAGGGATCGATAGATCTCACGAACTCGAGAGTTTGCAGGGTGAAAACCCAAGTGTTGGACGTTCAGAGTCATGAGGCGCGAGGACGCATGGCAAAAAAGTGGCGAGAGGATCATAGCTGTCCATCTGAGGGGATAGGTGGCAAGATATCAAGAGATCTCACGAACTCGGGAGTTCGTAGGGTAAAGGCCCAAGTATTGGGTGTGCAAATTTGTGAGGTGTGAGGACGCAAGGTGATGAAGGAGTGAGAAGACCGTAATCATCCATCTAAGGAGGACAGGTGGCGAGAGATCGAGGGATCTCGCGAACTCGGGAGTTCGCAGGTTGAGAGTCTGAACATTTGGTACTCCAAGTCGCGAAGTCGCGAGGTGGTGAGGTAGCGAGAGAAGGGCAGTCATTGGATCTAGATCAAGGAGGACCGTTGGATCTGCATGAGGGGTCATGTCTCAGGACCTCGCAAGAAAAAGTTCGAGAGTTTGGCCACGGGGATCGCGAGGTTGCGAGGAGGTGATATCCCGACAGCTGGAGAGCAGTGTGGGCCATAGCAGAGCGTGAGTCGAATACAGGTGGCACAAAGGATTCACAAGTCACGAAGTTCCGAGGAGCTGAGACTCATGTGGACGCTAAGCTGCGAAGTGCCGAGGAGTCGAGATTCTTGTGGATGCATGGCGGAGCATAAGGTGGGACTGCGCATCTTGGGGACTCGCGGAGTAGGAGGGTGAAAACTTGACGGTTCAACCGGGGAGGTCGCGAGGTTGCGAGAGGCGCTAACATTAAGCCTAGCCCACAATTATATGTGGAAGGATCTATACCCGCATCGCCAGATCGGGTATCGCAAGATTTGAAGGGAAAGTTTGGAGGCTTTGAGTCACGAACTCGCGAGATAGCGGGGTTTGGCTGACCTCGGAGAAAGATGACTATGGGTGCAGATTTCCTGATAGGGAAATAGAAGAACCTTCGAGTTCTTCGAGCCGAGAATAAGGAGGTCCCGTGAGAGTGGACGTGCCTGGGTGGTGCATGCCTGCGTCTCGTTTGCTTTAAGGGGGAGGGAAATTTAACAACTTTTTTCCCCAAGACTATAATTATGTACAAACTTCATATATTATTGTTATGAGGCATGTAATTATATTCAGGGATGATTTTAGGGGCTAAATATCACTCATGGGCTAATTTTCCATGGTTTTTCCAAAAAAGAGATTCTCTATTTTAAAAATGATTTGCCCAAATTCTATAGCATAAACTTATTTTACCTTAAAAATCACCAAAATTTTATAAAAACTATATAAAATCATTGGAAATTTGAATATTTTTACAAAAATATCCCCAAACATTTATAGTTGGCATATGAAGGATAAGTAATATTCACGAAGGTTTCTACATTTTAAAATAAATTGCCATCCTTAAAATCATCCTTGATTATATTTTAATATAAAACATGAATTTATTGACTGAGAGGGAACAACCTTGATAGTACTAGACATGATACACTAAAGGAAATTGATTCAATAGAGGATTGATTGATCTGTTTCAGGAGGTGGAACTGTGATGTTTTTAGTGAGGAAAATAGGAATCTTGCACAACAAGCTAATTGACACTTCAAACATAAATGAACCCCACCAACGATCACACCAGACTTTACATGAGAGCCACGTGACCATTGAATAAATTGCAGAAGTGATTGAGGCTAGATTAATGACTGATGATAGTCAGTATGTGCAAAAGAATAATTGATTGAACAACTGACAAAGTCTACCATAGAACCATCCTTTGACTAGAAATAGGCAGACAATGGATGGCATCTGCAAGACATCCCGAGAAGTTCTTAGGGGTGGAGAAGAACAAAAAAATAATAGAGACATTGTGGAGAACACGGTAAAAATAGAGAGTTGCAACAATAAAGAGAAGAAGACTGAGTCGAATAAGGGAGAACAATGTGTAGAAAAGCAGAGTGTCAGTTGAGGAAGAGAATTAAAATGAATATCTTTTGGGAGGAAAAACCGAGAGCTTGTCTGAGTTTCTATTGATCACCCTGAGCAGAGAAGACTCAGATCCTTGAACTGGATCTTTAGAGGATCACAGCTTGGTTCTTATTGGACAAAAACTGGAATTGGTAAGGGGAGGTCACTAAGGGACTATTGAGTAGAAAATGGACTCCCTTGTGTAGAGGAAATCTAGTTGATAAACCACTTGATAAACCTGTGGAGACCCAAGATCAGTGGGAGGTGGAAACTTCTATTATATTGCAGGAGGAAGGGGAGTAACCTTCTTAGGTCATAAAAATATCATAGCCTTATTGATTTAGTTTCCTTGGTTGCATCATGGCTTGGCACGAGGGTGGCATGTTGTAGGAAGTCACTTTGCAGCAAGGCCTAAGGTTGGGACGAAAGAAATCCTCTCTCAAATAGTTGGATTGGACTATTTCATTGATAGATTAGTGCTCGCATGCTTTGAATCTATTTATGATTGATGTATTTATAAGTGTATGATATTTTTTGCATGTATGACCATTTCATATGTATGAGCCTATAGTTGGATTCCTAAATTTTAGGATCATTATAGAATGTAATCCCCTAGCTGGAAAATTGATGTGATTTTGACAATTCTATTTTCTAGGTGAAAATCCCATGAGTCGTTCATGATTCCCTATAATTATTCATGGCCTTCAATGGTATTTAATGGTACAAACCCCTAGGAATGATTGGACTGATATCTTGTGATGCAACACCCCTACCTCAGCAGGTTCTGCTTGACCTCCCAGTCTAAGGATCATTCTTAATCTCCCCTTGAGCCGAAATGGATCTTTGATTCCCAGCTGGAATATTCACACCTGTAACCATAAGTCCTTATTAGGAGATACGCATGTACGAACAAGTACTAGGCACAAAATCTTACCCACGTGACCAACCAATGTGACCACAACCTTTATCTAAAAATGTATTTCACAAATTGTGATTTTGGCAGTATTGGCGTGATACAACCCCAACACTCCACATCTAAGAAACCTAAAAACCCGATGTGGGACCTCTCCCCAGGACTAGATGTAATGGTCCTATGCCTTCTCCTCAATCGATGGCTATGATTGCATCATGACTTCACGTTTCACGATATTAAGACTATTTATGTAACACCAGACAACTACTCCAACTCTCGACTCCCGAAATGTTGAGATCTGAAATCAAGAAATCAATGACTCCCATTGATTTAGATACAACAGATACTATTCATTTTGGTATTGTGAGCATTGAAATGTTATCAAACTTATCCTTTCTGATGACCTACTATATCCAATGACTCACTAAATTTCGTAATTCCTCCCTCCAATAAATTCCACCGTCCGTTCAGATTTTCAATGGCTCCAAGCCAAAGACTTGGCATCAATTCTTCTAGGGTCGACCTCTATGAGATGACTTCAAACTTCTTACTTTCTTCAAATCCCTTGAAGTCTCTATCCCTTCTGAACTTGGCTTCTACTGCAACTCAAGAATTCCAAGGGTTATCTATGCACACTCCTTGTGGCACTCACGATAACTTCTAGTTATATGACGTCTTCCTCTTCTGTGCACTCCTTGCAACATAAATCCTTAAAATAATCACTCGGTTGGAAAAGTATAAGACTTCAACCTGTTTGCACACTCCTTGCACAACTCTATGCTATACTCACACTTCTGCTGGTATGAGAACAATGATATCTCTCCTGATCTTTTCTGAGGTAAAAATTAGAACCTGTCAACGCACTCTTTGCGGAATTTCAATGCACTCCTTACAGGAAATCTCAGGACGAGAAACAATTGAAACTCATTCTCTCCCTTTCAAAGACTTCATACATTCAACATGAAATCATACATACACACAACATTGAAACAAATGCATAACAGAGACCGGAATTAACTGCAAACATACCATTCAATACATGTAAACAGAATTCATAAACACCATCAAAGTTGGATCAAAGCTTCCTTATATTAATCCAAGTGCATCTATACATGGGTTCTATGGCATCAGCTATATTCTTATACACTCTTCTACAATATTTGTTCTTCTATTCTCTTTCTCTACAACTCTATTCTCTTACAATGAGAACAATCATAAAATACAATACATACGAGGGAGCTTTCTAGAGTTTTCTCTCCTACACTCTAAGCTATTTAATAGAAATAAAATCTACAGGTACTTTACATTTAGTACAATAAATGCCTCCAACAAACAATTGAGAGAAACCGCTCAAGATCTGTATTACAACTCAAAACATAAATGTGAATGCATCCTTTCAATATATTACATTAATGTTCCATCTTTTCAAATTCAAAACTCTTTCAAAATGTGCACTGGTGCATATCCAGATGTCCTCCGCTTTTGCGCTTGCTTTATTGTCTTGCTTGCGATGCTCCTACATCATACTCCTCTGGTTGAAAAATTCATGAACTCCTATTCATGAGCTCCTGCACCATTTGTCCATGTCTCTGGATATCCACTTTTCTTTCCCCATTGGCATCCTCAATCGGGTGACCCTTCCATTTGACCAAATCCTCCAAATATTTCTTCCTTTGGGTGTTTTTTCTAACTCTCTGATAAATCACATTTTCCATTTATGGATTTTCAACTACAGGCATTTGTCTGACCCATTGAACTTCTTTATGATCCTCTGATCCCTCTGTTTCATCTTTTCTGTAAGGATACAGATTGACTACATTGAATATGGGTGAAATGCTCACACCATCTGGCAGTTCTATTTCATAAGCATTTGCCTCAAATTTTCTTATGATTTTACATGGCCCTATA
Source organism: Picea glauca (assembly GCA_000966675.3). Classification (NCBI taxonomy): domain Eukaryota; kingdom Viridiplantae; phylum Streptophyta; class Pinopsida; order Pinales; family Pinaceae; genus Picea; species Picea glauca. Next base: position 1,522,935 of record JZKD02S1630607.1, read on the forward strand.
TTTTTCATCTTCAACTTATTATATGTTCCCCTTGGGAGCCTTTCCTTCATTAGGTTCTCTAGTACTAAATATCCCACTTTAAACTAAAGTTCTCTTCTATGTTGGTCTTCTCTACGTTTATATTCCTGGTTGGAATTTTGCAACTACTCTCTGATCTTATTATGGAGTGCTGCAAATTATTCCTCTCCAACACTTATGAACTCGCTCTTCTCTAAGTCTCTCAACTTAGATACTCCCCTGGGCTGCATTCCATACATTATCTAGAATGGGCTCTATCCTGTGCTCCTATTCAGTGAATCCTTATATGAAAATTCCACTTGTGGCAGAATCTGATCCCACTAACTATGACGTTCAACTACTAAACTCCTCAACAAGTCCTCTAAACTTTGATTCACTACCTCAATCTGTCCATCCATCTAAGGGTGATATGTTGAGCTAAAATATAAATTATTCCCCAGCTTCTTCCACAATGTCCTCCATAAATGAACAACAAATTTGGTATCTTAATCTAAAACAATACTCTAATTGGGTAAGCCATGAAGTCAAACAACTTCTCTGAAAAACAGATTTTCAATGTGTGTTGCATTACTGGTTTTCTAACATGGAATGAAATGTGCCATTTTCGAGAATCTTTCAACTACCACAAATATGGAATCACAACCTCTTTGTGTCCTTGGTAGTCCTAACACAAAATCGACGCTTGCCACGTCCCACAGCCTCTCTGGTACTAGAAATGGTTGATATAATCCTGTATTATGTCTCTTCCTCTTTGCATGCTAGCAAATTCTATAGTTGTTGACAAATTTCCTAGCATCTGTCCTCATCCCTGGCCAATAATATAGATTTTTGAGTTGCACGAACGTTTTGTCATGGCCAAAATGTCCAGCCAATCCTCCACTATGTTTTTCCTTTAGAAGATTCTCTCTCATAGAACTTTTCAAGACACACAACTGATTTCCTTTGAATAATAATCCATCCTAGATTAAGTATTCAATCCATTGGATTTTGTCTCTCAGAATAGGATTCTCACATGCTTCATAAGAATCCCTGAAATCTGAATAATCTATGTACATATCCTTAAGGCTATCAAAACCTAAGGTCTTCACATGAAACTCCTACATTATCAAACATTTCATGCTCAATGCATCAACAACCTTGTTAGCAGTTCCATAAATGTTATTTATAACAAAAGTAAATTTTTGCATAAATTCAACCCATTTCACATGTTTCTGGTTCAGCTTTTCCTGTCGAGTTATGAATTGTAAAGCATGGTTCTCTCTATACAAAACAAACTCTTTCGGAACCAAGTAGTGCCTCCATTTCTTCAACACTTGTATACTGCATAAAAATCTTTATCATACGTGGAATATTTCATCTTGGAATCATTCAGATTCTCACTGAAGTATGCAATCGGTCTATTGTCTTGGCTTAAGAATGCTCCAACCACAAATCCACTTGCATCACATATCACTTGAAATGTCTTACCAAAGTTTGGAAGACCCAGAACTGGCTGTTCGGTTATCTTCTCCTTTAACAATTTAAAACATTTCTCTGCTTCCTCTATCCAATGAAAAGATTTATGTATTTTCTTGACTATGTCCATCATTGGTGCAAAAAATCCACTAAAATTTCTGATGAACTTCTTGTAAAAACTGGCTAATCCATGGAAACTTCTGACTTCAAAGACATTCCTCGGTGATGGCCATTCTTTGATTTCTTTTACCTTCTCTGGATCCATCTTCAACTCATTCAAAGAGATCACAAAACCCAAATAAATGAGTTATTTCTTCATGAAAGATGACTTCTTCAGATTTATCAAAAACTTCTCTTGCTGCAACTTCCTCATCACTAGAGTTAGGTGTTTCAAATGTTCTTCTTCAATCTTACTGAAGATCAATATATCATCAAGATACACAATTACAAACTTTCCAATGAAATCTTTTAGGACTTCGTTCATTAAACTCATGAAAGTAATTGGCGCATTCATCAAACCAAACAACATGACAAGCCATTCATATAATCCTTCATTCATCTTGAATGTTGTCTTCCATTCATCACCTTCCCTCATTCTAATTTGATGATATCATCTTTTCAAATCAATCTTTGAAAAACACTTTGCTACACTCAAGAAATGCATCAAGTTGTCCATCCTCGGTAAAGGAAATGTGTACCTAATGGTGATTTTTTTTATATCCCTCGAGTCTGTACACATTATCCATCCACCATCCTTATTTGGACTTAATACTGTTGGTACAGCGCATGGACTCAAGATTTCTCTAATCAACCCCTTGTCCATCAAATCTTGGACTTGCTTCTTAACATCTTCATTCTCATGTAGCATCAATCTGTACACTACTTTGTTCGGTAAACTCACTCCTGTTATAAGGTAAATGTGATGACTTATACTTATGATGGGTGGCAACGAGCAAGGTAAATAATTTGACACTATATCAACAAAATTCTCCAACATTTCCTGAATTTCCTACGGTAGATCATATATCGAAGTACTGGTTAAAATGACTCTAGGTTTCCTTACCATAACAAACTGCATTTCTTATTCTTTCTTGACTTCCTCCATAATTTCATTCCCACTCATGAGAAGTATAGTGTTGCTTTCTTCTTCTTTCACCTTTTTTTCTTTGATTGGTAACAACATATGTGTCCTACCATTCTTCTATAAGGTGTATGTGTTCTTTCTCCCATCATGAACAACATTTATGTCATATTTCCATGGTATTCCCAAAAAATATGATAGACATGCATGGGACATCACATAAGATCGCATCTCTATATCCCCCTATCTTAAATAAGGTAGCCTTCTAGATATTTGTTCACTATCTCAGTTTGTCCATCAGATTGAGGATGATAGGATGAGCTATGAGCCAATTGAGTACCCAAACAAGAAAATAATTCTATCCAAAAATGTCCAGTGAATATGGGATCTTTGTCACTTACAATAATCTTTGGGCTTCCATGTAGCTTTTGAAATTTCTCCTTGAATGCGGTGGCAATTGTACTAGATTTGAAGGGATGAGAGAGTGCACAAAAGTGTGCGTACTTGGTCAGTCTATCAAAAATCACCATGATGACACTCTTTCCTTCAAACTTTGGTAACCCTCTGATGAAATCCATGGAAACCTCCTCCCAGCACTGACCTGGGATGGCTAATGGTTGTAAAAGATCTGGGGTCTTAATTGTTTCCACCTTATTTTGTTGGCAAACCAAATATTTTTCCACAAACCTTT
>JZKD02S1630607.1:1556660-1579339 GCA_000966675.3 Picea glauca
AAATGAGGTGTTTTAAGTGCCTCTGTGATGTCTTCATTAAGGTAACATAATCCAACAGTATTTACGACACCCTTATTACCAACTTGCGACATTTGCGACAAGTTGTACAGGAGTTGCGACACTTGCGACAAGCGAGAGGTATGTGCGACACTTATCCAGTTGAGTGATTTGGATGTGTAACACAAATATTCAAAGTATTCATTCCTTCTGGTCTTGTTGCCAATTCTTTTGTATAGTATGCTTTCCATTTGTGGCTTCTCTGCAACTAGCATCTGCTTTTGCCACTAAACCTCTGACTGTTCATCACTTATTCCTGCTTCCTCAGCTTTGTATGGGTACAAATCTGAGACATTGAATATCGGAGAAATTCCGATCCCATCGGGTAATTCAATCTCATAATCATTTGTCCCAAATTTCTTCAATACCCTACATGGTCCGATTTTCTTCATCTTTAGCTTGTTATATGTCCCTTTCGGGAACCTTTCCTTCCTCAAATGTGCTAGAATCAAGTCACCAACTTCAAACTAAAGTTGTCTCCGATGTTGATCTTCTCTGCGCTTATACTCCTGATTTGAATTCTGCAATCATTCCTTCACCTGGCTGTGAAGTTCCTTCATCACTTTTGCAAAATATTCTGCACTAGCACTCCTAGTCGCAGTCTGTTCTGAATCCCTTAATTCAGAAATTCCCCTCGACTGTATGCCATAGACAATCTGAAATGGACTCTACCCTGTGCTCCTATTGACTAAGTCGTTATAAGCAAACTCTGCTTGTGGTAATACATTGTCCCACTGGCTGTGGTGTTCTGTTACTAAGCTTCTCAGCAAGTCTCCTAGACTTATGTTTACCACTTCTGTTTGTCCATCCGTCTGAGGATGATAAGATAAACTAAAAGAAAATTTAGTTCTCAGCTTCTTCCATAAGGTCCTCCAAAAGTGTCCTATGAACTTCGTATCTCTGTCCGAAACTATGCTCCTTGGCAAGACGTGAAGTCGAATGACTTCTATGAAAAACAGATTTTCAATGTGAGTTGCATCACTAGTCTTCTGACATGGAATGAAGTGCTCCATTTTGGAAAACCTATCCACCACCACAAAGATTGAGTCAAATCCTCTTTGTGTCCTTGGCAACCCCAATATGAAATCCATGTTGTTTTCATCCCACGACCTCTCAGGTATGGGAAATGGTTGATAAAATACTGCATTCTGTCTTCTTCCCTTCGAATGATGGCAAATTATGCATATGTCCACGAATCTCTTGACATCCGCTCGCATTCCCAGCCAAAAATATGACTCATTCAACTTTGCAAATGTTTTTTCATGACCGAAGTGTCCGGCCAATCCTCCACTATGTTTCTATTTCATTAGATTCTCCCTCATCGAGCACTTTGGAATACAAAGTTGATTACCTCTGAATAGTAATCCCTCCTGGATCAGGTATTCTTCCCATTGGCTTCTATCTCTGAGAACTGGATTCTCAGCTGACTCATACGCCTCTTGAAAATCTGGATCATCTGTGTACATGTCTTTGAGATCATCAAAACCCAGTGTTTTGACTTTGAACTCCTACAACAGCAAACACTTCCTGCTCAAAGCATCAACAACTTTGTTAGCAGTACCAGAAATGTGTTTAATCACAAAAGTGAAATTCTTCATATATTCAACCCATTTTACACGTCTTTGATTCAACTTTTCCTGTTGAGTCACAAACTGCAGTGCATGATTATCACTGTATAAGACAAATTCTTTGGGAATCAAGTAATGCCTCCATTTCTTTAATACATGTATAATAGCATAAAACTCCTTATCATAAGTGGATTATTTCACTTTTTCTTCATTCAGCTTCTCACTGAAGTATGCTATTGGCCTGTCTTCTTGACTCAAGACTACCCCTATTGCAAATCTGCTTGCATCACATTTCACTTGAAATTTTCTTTGAAAATAAGGCAGCACCAGAATTGGTTGTTCTGTAATTCTCCTCTTCAACAAATTAAAACTTTTCTCAACCTCTTCTATCCAGTGAAAATATTTATGTCTTTTCTTCACTGTATCCATCATTGCTGCACTAATTCCACTGAAATTCCTGATGAACTTCCGATAGAAACTAGCCAACCCGTGAAAACTTCTCACCTCAAAGATATTCTTCGGTGATGGCCAATTCTTGATCACCTCTACCTTACCTGGATCCATCCTCAACTCATCTGCCGAAATAACAAATCCCAAGTAAATGAGCTCTGTCTTCATGAATGAGGATTTCTTCATGTTTATGAGCAACTTCTCTTGTTGTAATCTCTTCATTACAATAGCCAAGTGTTTCAGATGCTCGTCCCTTGTTTTACTAAAAATAAGTATGTCATCCAGATACACGATGACAAATTTCCCGATGAACTCTTTCAGGACTTCATTCATCAACCTCATAAAGGTACTTGGCACATTTGTTAAACTAAATGGCATAACAAGCCATTTGTACAACCCTTCGTTAGTCTTGAATGTTGTTTTCCATTCATCACCTTCCCTCATGCGGATTTGATGATAACCACTTTTCAAATCAATCTTTGAAAAATATTTTTCTCCACTTAAGAAATCCATCAAATCATCCATCCTTGGCAATGGAAATCTGTATCTAATGGTTATCTTGTTAATTTCCCTTGAGTCAGTACACATCCTCCAGCCTCTGTCTTTCTTCAGACTGAGTACTATTGGAACAACACACAAACTCAATCTTTCCCTGACCAAACATTTGTCCAACAACTCTTGGACTTGCCTCTTGACCTCTTCATTCTCTTACAGCGTCAATCTGTACACGGCCTTATTTGGTAAACTAGCTCCTGGTATGAGGTCAGTATGATGACTCACACTTCTGATCAGTGGCAACGAATGAGGTAATTCATCTACTACTATATCAGTGAACTCTTCCAGCAGTTCCTGAATTTCTTCTGGTAAATCATCCACTCTTGTGTTGGTCAAAACAATCCTTGGTTTTCTGACCACAATGAATTGTGGTTCCTCTTTCTTCTTGACCTCTGTAAGAAGTTCCCTCCCACTCATGATAAGTACAGTGTTTCTTACTTCCAGTTTCACTTCCTTATCTTTGATTGGAAGCAACATGTGAGTTCTCCCATTCTTTTCAAGGGTGTATGTGTTCATCTTCCCATCATGAATCACATTTCTGTCATATTTCCATGGTCTACCCAGCAATAAATGACAAACATCCATAGGAATAATATCACATGGTATCTTATCATTATATCCTCCTATCTTAAACTCAACTAAACATTTTTTAGTGACATTTACCTGATGTCCCTTTTGTAGACATGAAACTTTATATGGACTTGGATGTTCAATCATCTCTAGCTCCAGCTTTTCTACCATCTCTGTAGAGACGAGATTATCTGTGCTACCACTGTCCACAATGACCTTGCATACCCTGTCCTTGGTTTTGCAAGCTGTCCGAAAAATTCTATTTCTCTGGAATGAACTCTCCACTTCCTTTTCTGGTGTCAAAAGAACCTTTCACATCATCAGTGATCTTCCACCTTCAACATCCTTCGCCTCAACATTTCTCCCCTGTACTTCAGCGATGTGAGTCTCTCCACCCTCTTTCTTCTTATCAGGACACTCATAAGACTTGTGCCTATTCTTTCCACATGTGAAGCATTTTATTTCTCCACCTCTTCCTCTTCCCCTACCTCTAGTACGTGGAAAAGTATTATTATCAACATAATCTCCTCTCTGCTCAGTATGATGTCCTCGCTGTGAGCTTCCACCTCTCTCGGTTTGAGTCTGAGGTTTCTTCCAGTCTTCCTTGGGCTTTTGAATTTTATCTTGGACAACTGATTTTCCCCTGGCTTGACTTCTGCCTCGGCCCCTCTAACTCTTCTTTCGGCTCAGCTTCTCTTCAACTTTCAGAGACATCTGATAAGCATCTTCCACCATTCGGATGGTAACCATGCTCATCTCATCTTGAATGTCATAACTCAGGCAATTCATGTACCTGACAACCCTTTCATCATCTCTTTCCCGATGACCTACCCTGATGTTTATCCTATAGAATTCTTCAGTATATTCCTTCACTATCATCAGCCTCTGTCTCAGGTTCTTCATCCTCCTAAATAGAGTAATCTGGTAATCCCTAGGGATAAATTTTGCCTTCATCTTTGCAATCATCTTGTCCCCGATCTTGATCTTTTGCTTACCTTTGTAGCATCTGTCAGCTTGTAGTTCATCCCACCACAATGATGCATGTCCCTTTAATATTGTGACAGCATGCTTGACCTTCTTGTCATCCTCGACATCTTCATAATCAAAGTACGTGTCTAGGGCTCTAATCTAGTCTAGAAGCTCTTCTGCATCCAAGTTTCCCTCATAAACTGGAATGTCCATTTTCTCTTTTGCACCCATTCTTGCAACAGCTCTGATCAAACGTTCGTTTGATGCATCTTTGGCTACAACTTCTTCTTCATGTTCTTCCTCTATTTCACTTTTGGAATCACTTATATCCCCAACACTAACTGTGCGTCTTTGTGCTATCTCCATGTCTTCGAGTCTAGCTCGTAGATCATGCATCTCTCTTTCCATTTCTGGATTTTTCATCTCTCTACCTCTTCTTCTCGGCATTTCCCTCTCCTCTTCGGGATTGGGTGATTGTCTATCTCTTCTTCTAGGCGGCATGATGAATTTTCTTCTTCTCTGCTATAGAAAGCAAAGAAGCTCTTCTAAGCTCTGATTCCAAACCTGACGCAACCTCACCCCTTGCCTTGGAAAAAGGCCTCTGCACTGACCTCCCAGTCTTTAAGGATCATTCAAAGTTCACCCTCGAGCTGAAGTGGATCCCTCGATTCCCTCCTGGAATCTTTATTTAAATTTGACACACATGTCTTTTTCGAAACCTTACAACCTTTAGACCCGATCCCATCTCCGTTCACAATAGAAAGTCACAATTGGGTTTCGGGGTTTTCCAATCCTTGATGTCACAAACACTTGCCTCCTCGAATTCCTGATCTCCGATATCCCGACGTGCTTCCTTTGTGCTATAGTCCCTCCTGGCTATGCTCTAATCATGTGACCTGTTCTCATAAGACCGAAGCCTTACCTCCCTTCGAGGGTTTCGTACTTTCTTATGCCAAAATGCACGAACTCTTTTTCCACGGCATCCCCGATCCTCTGACTCCCGATATGAATTTTCCTTTCAAGAAATTTCCCGAAGGCTACAGGCTCAGCCACGCGTCCCCAAGGATGGACGTTCCTCACCGCTTCGGGGTTTTCACTATAGAATATTCATGATGCCTTGCTATGATGAGATGCCATCAATAGGGACCCACAAATATCTCTCCTCTTTTCGGAAAATCATACTTCGCGATTTCAAATTGCAAGTCCTCCTTGTCTCCCTGACTCACGAAATGTCGATCCCCGACTTTCGTCGGATTTATGACACGTGTCCCAAGTGCATGGATGGTTTATATCAATCCTCAGGTTTTGCCAATGATAAAACCAAACCACTTACCTATGTGAGCCCCGATGACCGAAATGTCGAAATCCCGATGGCCACGCCTCGGGTAGAAACTTTCCTCCTCCTGTTCACGAAGCTTAAACTTCATGAAATTCCTGGTCAATCCAATGAATGACGGGTATCTATATGATGATCCGACAATCCACAATCTCCTGAGCTTTAGCTCCAGACGTAGCTGTAACCTCCTCGCTTCTTTGGCAGATCTGACGGCTGGCGGGATTTCGCTAATCCTCCCCATGGATTCCTAACCGTCGGTCTCTTCCCTTTGATGGTTTCTATGAAGGAAACCAAGGACTCTTCCCTGGACTTATCCACTTGCGCTAAAAACTTCCTATGCCCCTCAATGTTTTCAAAGACTTTACTCCCCCTAAGCTTCTCACACTTCGAGCCTCAGAGAGGATCCTTGCACGCACTCTTTGCGGCAACGTCCAAACACTTGAAGTATTGTACGCTCTTTGACCTAGCGCACACTCTGCAACAATGAACTCCCAATATCTTTTCTCATATATGCAACTCTGAGACTCTCCTTGGCCTGTGCACACCTTCCATGGCTCCTGTGCCCAACTGCACTCTGATGGAATGAGAACAAAAGCTACCTCTCTTGAGCTTTGAGAGACAACCCTCTGAACTCTTTGTCGACGCACTCCTTGCAGACAATTCAACTGCACTCCTTGTAGGAATCTTGCTCAGATAGAGAAACAATTGAAACTCATTCTCCTTACTCTTCTTCTCTCGGATTTCAAACATTCAACAAGAAATCATTTATTCATAGCATAAAAGTAATCGCATGACAGAAAGAATAAACCATTCATGAGCATAACATTCAAAGATGCATACACAGAGAACAAACACGATGCCATGAATTTGAATCAAAGCTTTTCTATTAATTCAAATATTTGTACATGGGTGTTCTTACACAGCCCTTTGCATGCTCTTCCTTCTCTATTCATGTTGTTATCATACAATACCCAATGAGGGTGTCTATATCCGTTTTCCCTCTACTCCTTCTAAAACTATTTAATATAATATTCAATTCTACCTACTTACATAAATGATTTCTACCTACTACGGACGAGAGCGGATCGCTCATGGTCCTTTACAATATTTAAGTACGCCTTTCCTTAACTATCTCATTTAAGTTTGGTGCATCCACTGTTCAGATGTTTTATCCAATTTATCATGTGCTCAAAATGTGTTATGCTTGCCCCACGCTAGCTTGATGTTGACGATGCTCCTGCATCAAGAATTCACCCTAACACTTGCACCAATCATATCTACATTTAGGATAATTCCCACCATATTAGAAAACATCAAAGGCTAATGAACCATGCCCACAAATAATTTATTAAAGAAGAACTACAAAAATGATTGGATGCCCAGTTTATCTACCCAATTTCAGACAGGAAATGGGTCTCACTGCTTGTCATAGTTCCTAAAAATCATGGTAAGTGGCATATTTATGTTGATTATAGAGAGATTAATAAATACACTTTAAAATATTATTTCCCTGTTCCATTTATTGATCAGGTTTTGGACACATTATATGGTAAAAAGTATCTCTCTTTTCTCAGTGGATTTAGTGGTTACAACTAGATACATATTGCACCTGAAGATTAGGACAAGAAAAATTTGACATGTGCATGGGGAAAATTCACTTATAGAGTGTTACCCTTTGGAATATTTAATTATCTCGCCCCCTTTCACAGAGCAGTTTTAGATATCTTCTCTGACCTGATCCACGATTGTGTGGAAGTTTATATGGATGATTTCTCTGTATATAGTGATTCTTTTCATGAAGAATTAGATAATTTAGAGAAGTTTTTGATAAGATTCCATGAAACTAACCTTCATTTGACTGATGCTAAATGTTGTATGTTGCATACCACATATATTTTTCTTGGCCATTTCATATGTAGTGTTGAAATTCAAGTTGATCTTGCAAAAAATGAGGTCATATCAAAACTCCCAGTTCCAAAATTTGTAGAATATGTAATAATAGTTTAAGGTCATGTTGGTTATTATATACAATTGATAGAAACATTTACTAGAATAACCACTACTTTATTTAAATTACTCACTAAGGATGATGATTTTTCTTGTGATGATCATTTCCAAAATACTTTCGAGAAACTGAAAGAAAAACCCACCCAGGCACCAATTTCGAGGGGGCTAAATTGGTCTCTTCAATTCCACATTTCAACATACGCCTCTAACACATCTCTTGGAGTCATTCTAGGGAAACAATAAAATCAATCATCATATGCCATTTAATTCGTTAGTAAGAACTTAACACCAACTGAATTAAACTATATAGTCATAGAAAAGGAAAATTTGGTAGTCTTGCATGCAATTAATAAATTCAAACATTACATCACTCGATATGAGGTAATAATTCATAATGATCACTCTACCATTAGGTACCTAATGAAAAAACCTATAACCAATGGTAGGGTAACTAGATGGATTTTTTTGTTGCAAGAGTTTAACATTACTATTCAAGATAGTCTTAGAAAGGAAAATTTGGTAGAATATTTCCTTTCTAGAATTTATAATGAGGATCATGAAACTCTTGTAGATGAATATTTTGCCGAAGCAAATTTGTTTGTTGTATCTAATAAATTCCCTCTATTTTCATATGTGGCTAACTATTTGTTTATAGAGAAATTGCCACAACATTTGTCACCTTGTGAAAAGAAGAGGATCATCAAACTTAGTGCCTCTTATTCTTACAATGGAGGGGACCTCTTCTAGATAGGACCCGACTTGATCATCATAAAATGTTTCCGTGAAAATTAAATGTTTGATATATTGAGATCTTGTCATGATGAGCCATGAGGAGGGAACTTTGCTGAAAACAAAACAACATATAAAGTTCTTGGTTTAGGATATTATTGGCCAACCCTCTTCAAGGATGCCAAACAATATGTCCAAAATTGTGATAGCTTTCAATGGATGGGCCTCCTAGTATGATTCAATGAGATACATTTATAGCCCTAGGTATTCATTGAAAATTTTGAAAAATTGTCTTTGGAATTCGTAGGGTTGATTGTTCCTGCATAAAAAAAAAAAAGGTATATTTTGGCTTGTATCAATTATGTTACCAAGTGGGTATAAGACAAAGTTGTTTTCCATGCCACTAAAAAAACAATTTTTTATTTTCTATTTGAGGATATTTTTACCTATTTTGGTGTTCCAAGAGAAATTATAACATATCAAGGAGTGCATTTCACATCGAAGATGGTACAATCCATCACTCAACAATATCAAATCAAACACTAGAAATCATGGCCTTGCCATCCACAAGTCAATGCATAAGTGGAGTCCACCAATAAGGTCCTTGTGGTGATTCTAACCAAGACAATGCAACAACATCATGAGGATTGGGAAGATCGACTTCTTGAGGAACTTTCGTCCTACAAGACTACATGGAGGAGCATAACTAGAGTCACACCATATGAATTAGTGTACGGAAAACAAGTTCTCATTCTGATATAATTTCAAGTGAAGAACTTCAGGACTGTAGTTCAACTACGTATGGATCTTTCGAAGGCACAAGAACAAAGGATATTTCAACGAAATGAATTGGATGAGATGCATCAAGATGCCATTCAACATACAAACCTTGCCTAGAAACATAGAATTCAGTGGCATGATAGGTTTATTCAGAAAAATAAGTTCAAACCAAGTGATTGGGCTGTCCTTTTTTATTCCAAATCTTAAAATTTTAAAGGAAAGTTCACCACATGCCAGTTAGGCCCATTTGAAGTTGTGAATGTCTTTGAAAATGTTTCCAGGAATATCAAAACCATTGAAGGGAAAGGGAATTATTTTTTGGTTAACGGGCATAAGCTAAAATTGTACCAGTATTTTGTCATCTGAGAGGAATTCATCAATGCATTTAGCAACAATCTGAAATGAAGGTGCTAAGCAGGGAGGATTCCCAACCTGCTGCAACCTCGATTTGATTTATTTCTTCTTTCCTCCTTAAATAAAAAGAATGTATATATCTATCTATCTCTATACATAGATATATATCTATGTGTATATCTATCTATCTATCTATCTATCTATCTATCTATCTATCTATATCTATCTATCTATCTATATATGTGTGTGTGTGTGTGTGTGTGTGTGTGTGTGTAAAGAAAAAAATAATGTCCTCTTGTGAAAGTCAACTCTCTAATGCATTTGGACAAGGAAGTTTCTTGAAAACCAAGTAACTGGATGGAAAATGTTCCCCGAGATATTCTCAAATGAAAGGGAGACTATTGATTGCAAGATATACATGTTGGTTTGTCCCAAAAAGACGTAATTTTTATATGCCTAATTTTCCTTGACAACAAGGTCAACAAGATGTGAATTAGGTGTGTGAAAACCCTTCTTGTTACAGAGCTTGGGATAACGATTCTTGTTGTCATATCACCAAAGTTAGCAACCACCTCCGTTGCAGTTAATTTTCTTGTTCTAGGATCTTCATCAGAGAATAAAAGTTAATTTGTTTCAGAAAATAAAAAATTTCTTCTTCTTCTCATTTCATAATTTCATTCATTCGTATTAATAAATCAAGAACAATGTACAATATTCCACTACTAATCCTCAACATGGTTATTTTAGAAGGGTTCATTGTTTCAGTTCACTCTATATCCGATTTCAATGTTTCAAATTTTATGTTATTCCTATTGATTATTTGGGTTCGTTGACATTGATGTCAACCCTTGAAGAAAGTCTGGTAGTGAATTCTGGTAGCACAAAGGTTTGGGTAATGGACCCAAGTTTGTTTTATGTATAATGGTATGAGTTTTAATATATTTTAAGGTAATACTATTCTATATGGATGGAACATGTCATTCCATTTCCGATGGTATGTGGAACATCACATCACTCCTCACGGCTAGAGAGTTATGGCCATGTGAAGTTGGAGAACCCTCATGAGTCATCTAGAAGCCCCAAAAGGTCAAAGTAGTTAAAGTGGTTGCAAAGAAGAAATTATTTAAATAACAAAGTGAAGTGATGAGTGTACTATAAGGCAAAGTGGATACAAAATAAATTATTTAAATAATAAAGTTAATGGAGAAATTACTAAGTGGACAAGTGGTTAGAATTGGGTTAGCCCTAAAATAAGGAAAGTGGTTTAAGATGGTTAGAAGGTAAATAGTAAAGTGAAGTGATGAGTGTACTATAAGTCAAAGTGGATACAAAATAAATTATTTAAATGATAAAATTAATGGGTAAATTACTAAGTGGAAAAGTGGTTAGAAGTGGGTTAGCCCTAAAATAACGAAAGTGGCTTAAGATGGTTATAAGGTAACACCTTGAGGAAGCTACATAAAAGTATAAATAAGAGGCAATGGTTTCTCATTTAATTACACTTGATCATATTGAAAATATACAAGTTACTGAGGTAGCCAAAGGATATCTAAGCTGAATTTCAGAGGGAAGGCGAAGTAAATAAGGCTGAAATTCAAAGGAGGATAAATTATTTTGATGAAGTTTTCTAAGGTATGTTATTTACAAGTCATCTCACCATTTTCGCAATAACGTTTTTTATAGAATGATTCAGAACGCAAAATCTGGAGGTCTTTGAGGAAACATATCCAAGTAGTTGTGATAAACATTTCAGCTTGTGGGTCATTGTATTTTTGGAGTTACCCTCCGTGGAAAAAAGGGCTTGTGGCTACTCCATAAACTAGTTTAAAACAGGTGTTTCAGGTAAAACCGTCATAACTTATTCATAAATGATGCCTCTCTCGTGATCCTCGAAGCACATTCAACTCCTCCAAGACCTTCTTCTTCTCTCAGCCTGAAGAGCATAAAAATCTCTTCTATCTCCCAATCGGAAGATCTGCACCCATAGTTCTTTCCACACGACCCTCCTTCCTTGGTTTATCAGAGGATCGGAACTTCACTCTATCGCAACTTCACAATTCGCGATGGCCAACACTTAAAGTTCCAACTAACTCGCGTCTTCACCACTCACGTCTTCACCACTCGCGAGCTCAACCGACTCCTCCCTCGACTCCCAAAGCCCGAGGCACCGATACCCGAAATATCACTACCTCGCAACTTCGCTACTCGCAAGGCCAAATAAATTCTCTGTCGACTCCCGATGCCCAAGACGCCGAACCTCCGATATTTTATGCCACCTGTATTCCACTGTCACCTGTGGCCGACCAAATTACGTGGCTGTTGGAATGTCGCACCCTTCACTCTCGCGACTTCTGTTGCATAAATTTGGAATCTTACCTCACGAACTCCCGATATGCCGATCCACGAGTAGAAGCAACGCTCCTCGTGATCTCGATCGACGGCTCCTGCCCTCCTAAGCTTTGAACCTTTCTCTTCTCTTTCACTGCAACTTTCCTGCAACTCCAAGCAATCCAATAACCCATGGATCTCGTTGATTCTCCACGGAAAATATCGACCGTCCACTCCTCTTCTTGCGCAATCCACGAACAAGAAGCGTATTTCCACGAGACGGGTTCGCCAACCTGGGACTCTTCCGTTCAACCTGCTCACGCAACTTCTCTCCACTTCCCTTCAAAAACCTTGAAGGCTTATCCTTCCTGATATTTTCTCACAACTTTCGAGTCTTTTCCAGAAAACTCCTTGCACGCACTCCTTGCGGAAAATCTTCAAACACGATTAAGTGTCGAAGTCTTAGACCCTGCGCACTCCTACAACAGAAATCCTTCAATCCCTTTGCTCAGAATCACAACTCTGAGTCTTCATCTAGCCTGCGCACACCTTGCATGGATCCGGCGTCCAATCTACACTTCTGAGAACTTAGAAAAAAAATTACCTCTATCTGAACCCTTCTGTCATCGCACTCCTTACGGACGATTCAGCTGCACTCCTTGCAGGAATTCTCTGGTTCAAGATAGAGAAACAATTGAAACTAACTCCTTGTTCTTCTCAGACTTCGGTTTAACCATGAAATCACATACACAGCATATAAAAGAAAATTCATGACAGAAAGAAAACATTCATGAGCATAATATCATCAATACATAGAGAATAACACAACCATGGAATTGAATCAAAGCTTTTCTATTAATTCAATATATGTACATGGAAGTTCTTCATACACTTCTTTGCATGCTCTTCTCTTCTGTATGCTCCCAATAATGTTACAATGTACAAGTGAGGGTGTCTATATCCATTTTCCTTCTTGGACTCTAAGGCTATCAATTCTATAATTAAAATCTACCTACCAGCATTAACTAAAATAAATGTCGTCTATCTACCTAAGGATGAGAGCTTAAAGGCTCAAGGTCCAATACAATATACAAGTGCACCCTCTCTTAAATGACTCATTTAAGATCGTGCAACCAAGTCCAAAGTGAAGTTCAAAAAGAAATATGCTGGCTTGTCTAGCTGTCCTCTGCTTCCGCGCTGGCTCGCTTGACGTGGGTGATGCTCCTGCATCATACTCCCTCGCTTGAAAAAAATTTCACGGGCTCCTGTCCATGAGCTCCTGCACGGTCTGCCCATGTTTCTGTATCATTGCTTCAATTTCCCAGTTGGCATCTTCCACTGGATGATTCTTCCACTTGACTAGATACTCGAAGTATTCTTATCTTCTATTATTCTATCCCACTCGCTTGTCCAGTATGCACTCCATCTGTGGCTTCTCTGCTACTGGAATCTTCTTCAACCACTAAAATTCTGGCTGTTCAGTTCCATTCTCTGCTTCTCCAGCCCTGTATGGATATAAATATGCAATATTAAATATCGAAGATATCCCAATGCCATCCGGCAACTCAATCTCATAAGCATTCTCTCCGAATTTTCTCAACACTTTGCAAGGTCCGATTTTCTTCATTTTCAATTTACTGTATGTTCCCCTCGGGAATATTTATTTTCTCAGATGCACTAGAACTATATCACCAACCTCGAATTGAAGATGTCTTCGATGCTAATTTTCTCTGTGTTTGTATTCCTGGTTTGAATCAATCAGTCGCTGCTTCACCTGACTGTGAAGTTCCTGCATCGCCTCGACAAATTCCTCTGCACTAGCGCTGCTAGTCGTAGTCTGTTCTGAATCTCACAATTTAGATACTCCTCTCAGCTGCCTGTTGTATACAATATCAAATGGGCTTTTACCTGTGCTTCGATTCACCGAATCATTGTATGCGAACTCTACTTGTGGCAACACATTGTCCCAACTGTTGTGGTGCTCTGTCACGGAGCTTCTTAGCAAATCTCCCAGACTCCTGTTGACCACTTCCGTCTGTCCATCTGTCTGAGGATGATAAGAAAAACTAGATGCTGGATTAGTTCCTAGCTTCTTCTATAGCGTCCTCCAAAAATTCCCTATGAATTTTGTGTCTCTGTCTGAAACTATGCTTTTCGGCAGTCCATGAAGTCTAACGATCTCTTTGAAAAAAAAATTGTGATGTGCGTCGCATCATTGATATTCTGGCATGGTATGAAATGTGCCATCTTTGAAAACTTGTCCACGACCACAAAGATGGAATCAACTCCTCTTTGCGTCCTCGGCAAACCCAATACAAAATCCATGCTGATTGCCTCCCATGGCCTCTCTGGTATGGGCAATGGCTGATAAAAACCTACATTCTGCTTTCTTCCCTTTGAATGCTGACAAATCCGACACCTGTCAACAAACCTCTTAACCTATGAGTGCATCCCCGACCAAAAATAAGACTCACTCAGCTTTGCAAATGTTTTGTCTTGCCAAAAATGTCCAGCTAAACCTCCGCTGTGTTTTTCCTTTAACAAGTTCTCCCTCATGGAGCAATTTGGAATGCACAGTTGATTGCCTTTGAACAAAAATCATTCCTGGATCATGTAATCTATCCAAGGACTCCTATCTCTGAGAATCGGATTCTCAGCGGCTTCATATGCTTCGCCAAAGTCTGCATCTTCTGCGTACATGTCCCTGAGATTTTCAAAACCCAAGGTTTTGACTTGGAACTCCTGCAACAACAAACATTTCCTGCTCAAAGCATCAACTACTTTGTTAGTAGTACCTAAAATGTGCTTAATTACAAATGTAAAATTCTGTGTATACTCTACCCATTTTGCATGTTTCTGATTCAACTTCTCTTGTTGACTCACAAACTGCAATGCATGATTATCACTATACAGAACAAATTCCTTTGGGATCAAGTAATGCCTCCACTTCTTCAACGCCTGTATGATAGCATAAAATTCCTTATCATACGTGGATTATTTCATCTTTGCTTCATCCATCTTCTCACTGAAATAGGCAACGGGCCTGTCCTCCTGACTCAAGACCGCTCCTATGGCATACCCACTAGCATCATATTTTACCTGAAATGTTTTTTGAAAATTAGGCAACACCAACACTGGTTGCTCTGTGATCTTTCACTTCAACAAATTGAAGCTCTTCTCAGCCTCATTTGTCCAATGAAAAGTCTTATGCCGCTTCTTCACTGTGTCCATCATCGCTGTGCTAATTCCATTGAAATTCCTAATGAATTTTCCGTAGAAACTAGCCAAACCATGAAAACTTCTCACCTCGAACACATTTCTCGGTGATGGCCAATTCTTGATCACGTCCACCTTCTCCGGATCCATCCTCAACTCATTAACCGAAATAACAAAACCCAAATAAATGAGTTGCGTCTGCATAAATGAGGACTTCTTCATGTTGATCAACAACTTCTCCTGTTGTAGATTCCTCATCACAATGGCCAAATGCTTCATATGTTCAGCCTCTGATTTATTGTAAATCAATATATCGTCCAAATAAACAATGACGAACTTTCCGATGAATTCCCTCAGGACTTCATTCATCAACCTCATAAAAGTACTTGGTGCATTTGTCAAGACAAACAGCATGACTAACCATTCATACAAACCCTCGTTTGTCTTGAATGTTGTTTTCCAGTCATCGCCTTCTCTCATACGAATTTGGTGGTATCCGCTTTTCAAGTCTATCTTTGAAAAATAATTTGCCCCACTCAGGAAATCCATCAGATCATCCATTCTCGGCAATGGGAACCTGTACCTGATGGTAATTTTGTTGATTGCTCTTGAATCGATGCACATTCTCCATCCTCCATCTTTCTTCGGACTGAGCACTATTGGAAAAACACATGGACTCAAGATCTCTCTGACCAATCCTTTGTCCATCAAATCTTGGACCTGCTTCTTGACCTCTTCATTTTCTTGCGACGTCAACCTGTACACGGCTTTATTTGGAAAACTTGCTCCTGGTATAAGGTCTATGTGATGACTCACACTTCTCACTGGTGGCAACAAATGGGGTAATTCATCCACTATGATGTCAGCAAACTCCTCCAGCAGTTCCTGAACCTCATCTGGTAGATCATCCACTCTTGTGCTAGTCAGAACAATCCTCTGTTTTATGACCACAAAGAATTGTGGATCTTCTTTCTTCTCCATTTCTGAAAGAAGTTCCTTCCCACTCATGAGAAGTATGGTGTTGCTTACTTCCGGCTTTACCTCCTTATCCTTAATTAGAAGCAACTTATGGGTTCTCCCATTCTTCTCCAGTGTATATGTGTTCATTCTCTCATCATGAATCACATTTCTGTCATATTGCCATGGTCTACCCAGCAACAAATGACATACGTCCATGGGAATAACATCACACAGAATTTTGACATTATATCCTCCTATCTTGAATTCAACCAAGCATTGTTTCGTAACACTCACCTGGTGTCCTTTCTGTAGCCACGAAACCTTATATGGACTCGGGTGATCAGTTGTCTCCAATTCTAATTTCTCCACCATCTCGGTTGAAACGATATTGTCTGTGCTACCACTATCCACAATGACCTTGCATTTCCTATCCTTGGTCTTGCAAGTTGTTCTGAATAGTCTGGTCCTTTGGACTGAGTTTTCCACCTCCTTCTCAGGTGTCAAAAGGACTTTATGCATTCCAAGTGATCTTCCACCTTCTGCATCTTCCATCTCATCATCACGCTTCTGAGCTTCAGTGATGTGAGCTTCTCCGATGTCCTTCTTTTTCTCTGGACACTCATATTACTTGTGCCCAATTCTTCCCACATGTGAAACATGTGATTACTCCACCTCTTCCTCTACCTCGACCTCTAGTACGAGGAAGAGTGTTTGCATCAACATAATCTCCTCGCTGATAATTTTGTTGTCCTCTTGGCTCAACATATGGTTGCCTCTGTTGTGAGGTTCCACCTCTCTCAACCTTACCCTGAGGTTTCTTCCATTCCTCCTTGGGCTTCTGGTACTTATCCTGGGCAACTGCCTTGCCTCTTGGCTGGCTTCTGCCTCGCCCTCGCTGACCTTTCTTTCGGCTTAGCTTCTCTTCGGCTTTCATAGCCAATTGGTAAGCATCTTCCACCGTTTGGATGGTTAGCATGCTTAGTTCATCTTGAATGTCATATCTCAGACCATTCAAGTATCTCACAACCTTCTCATCATCGCTCTCCCGATGACCTGCTCTGATGTTCAGTCGATAGAATTCTTTAGTGTATTCCTTCACTGTCATCAGTTTCTACCTCAGGTTTTTCATTTACCTGAACAGTGTGATTTGATAGTCTCTTGCGATGAACTTTGCCTTCATCTTCGCGATCATTCGATCCCATATTTTGATCTTCTTCTTGCCTTTGTAGCGTCTATCAGCTTGTAGCTCATCCCACCACAATGTTGCATGTCCTTTCAAGCGCGTAACAGCGTGCTTTAATTTCTTATCTTCTTCCACATATTCATAATCGAAGTATGTGTCAAGAGCTCTTATCCAGTCCAATAGCTCCTCTGCATCCAAATTCCCCTCATAGACTGGAATGTCCATTTTCGCCTTCGCACCCATCCTTGTGATGGCTTTGATCAACCGTTTGGTTGATGCATCTTCTGCTGTGACCTCTTCTTCATGTCTAGCTTCCTCTTCAACCTCGGAATCACTAAGATCCCCAACACCAACTCCGCGTCTTTGTGTTGTCTCCATATCCTCGAGTCTCGCTCGAAGATCTCTCATCTGCCGCTCCATTTCTGGATTTCCTGCCAGCCTACCTCTTCTTTGCACCTCCCTGTCCTCTAGGTTTGGTGACTGCCTTTCTCTTCTGGGCAGCATGGTGAAATTCTCTTCTTCTCTGCTACAGAAAGCAAAGAATTCTCGCTCTGATACCACTTGATGCCTCTCTCGCGCTCCTTGGAGCACGTTCACCTCCTCCAGGACCTTCTTCTTCTCTCGGCCCAAAGAGCGTCAAAAGCTCTTCTATCTCCCAATCAGAAAATCTACACCCACAGTTCTTTCCACATGACCCTCCTTCCTTGGTTTATCGGAGGATCAGAACTTCACTCTATCGCAACTTCACGATTCGCAACGGCCAACACTTAAAGTTCCAACCGCCAATACGAGACGCGCCGAAATGCCGATCTCGCAATCTCGCTCTCTCTCTCGCATCTTCACCACTCATGAGATCAACCGACTCCTACCTTGACTCCTGAATCTCGAGGCGTCGATACCCGAAATATTGCTACCTCGCGACTTCGCTACTCACGAGGCCAAATAAATTCTCTGTCGACTCCAAATGCCCGAGACGTCGAACCTCCGATATTTTACGCCACCTATCTTCCACTTTTACCTGTGGCCCACCATCTTACGTGGCTGTCGGAATGTCACACCTCGCACTCTCATGACCTTTGTTGCATAAATTTGGAATCTTACCTCACGAACTTCCGATATGCCGATCCACGAGTAGAAGCAATGCTCCTCATGATCTCGATCGACGACTCCTGCCCTCCTGAGCTTCGAACATTTCTCCGCGCTTGCACTACAACTTTCCTGCAACTCCAAGAAATCCAAAAACCCACGGATCTCACTGATTCTCCATGGAAAATACCGACCATCCACTCCTCTTCTTGCGCAATACACGAACAAGAAGCGTATTTCCACGAGACGGGTTCGCCAACCTACGACTCTTTCGTTCAACCTGCTCATGCAACTTCTCTCAGCTTCCCTTTAACAACCTTGAAGGCTTATCCTTCCTGAGATTTTCTCATAGCTTTCGAGTCTCTTCCAGAAAACTCCTTGCATGCACTCCTTGCGGAAAATATTCAAACACGATTAAGTGTCGAAGTCTTAGACCCTGCGCACTCCTGCAACAGAAATCCTTCAATCCCTTTGCTCAGAATCACAACTCTGAGTCTTCGTCTAGCCTGTGCATGCCTTGCACAGCTTCGGTGTCCAATATGCACTTCTAATAACTTAGAACAAAAGTTACCTCTATCTGAACCCTTCTGTCACCGCACTCCTTGCGGACGATTCAACTGCACTCCTTGCAGGAATTCTCTGGTTCAAGATAGAGAAACAATTGAAACTAACTCCTTGTTCTTCTTAGACTTCGGTTTAACCATGAAATCACATACACAACATATAAAAGCAAATGCATGACAGAAAGAAAACATTCATGAGCATAATATCATCAATACATGGAGAATAACACAACCATGGAATTGAATCAAAGCTTTTATATTAATTCAATATCTGTACATGGAAGTTCTTCATACACTTCTCTGCATGCTCTTCTCTTCTGAATGCTCCCAATAATGTTACAATGTACAAGTGAGGGTGTCTATATCCGTTTTCTCTCTTGGACTCTAAGGCTATCAATTCTACAATTAAAATCTACCTACCAGCATTAACTAAAATAAATGTCGTCTATATACCTAAGGACGAGAGCTTAAAGGCTCAAGGTCTAATACAATATACAAGTGTTCCCTCTCTTAAATGACTCATTTAATATCGCACAACCAAGTCCAAAGTGAAGTTCAAAAAGAAATATGCTAGCTTGTCCAGCTGTCCTCTGCTTCCACGCTGGCTCGCTTGACGTGGGCGATGCTCCTACATCAATAACGGATCCAAATTCAGTAAGAATAAATGTATTGGTTAGAGTATAGTCTATAGTATTTTGTGTACCATTTTTATATCCATAAAAATAATATTCTATGCAAGGAACGCTATACAAGTTCGCTCTCTAGAATAAGCCAGAATTTAACAAGGTATTCCATTTTTGTTATAAATCCTTTTATGAGAGGTTCCAAGTAGTGAAACCTGGAGGAATTGCATAAAATACATTGAAGAACATTGTGTACTATTTTCATATCTTTATTCATTACAGGTACATAGTTATGATTATTTCAAGTTAGGGTTGTTGACTAATACAAAATTAATCATGTGAGACTAAAGTAAAGTTTGATGAAAATGGTAGTCTCTTATTGTTAAAGTTAACGAAGGTTTGCAGGTATGTGATCATATAAACTAGGTATATTACAAAGTTACAAATCAGATTTGGAAGATGAAATTGATTAGGGATTTTGGTTGATGTACATGTTGGGTAAATGGTTGAGACAAGTAATTGATGAGTTGGCACATACATGAGGTGTATAGTTGATGATGTTGGTACATATTGATGAGTCATAGTTTTTGTGTATTTGATGCATGATTGGTACATATTTGGTGCATGGTTGATGCACTCATTGATGGTATAGGTTGAGGTACAGATTGGTGCATGGTTGATGCCCTTGTTTATGGTACAAGTTAATTATAGGTTGTTTGGTAGAGGTTGGTACATCTTGTTTTGTGCAAGTTGATTGGTACATGTTTACAGCGGTATATCTCACAGTGATAGTGTGACAGTGGTTCCATCATTCTACTTATATTTCAGGGTGTTTGGACGAGGCAAGGGCATGTGGTTGTAGCCACCTTCCAATTGTAGCCGAAGAACATAGGGGGTTGTAGCCACATTCTTATTGTAGCCGAAGAACATAGGGGGTTGTAGCATCCTTCTAGTTGTAGCCATAGAATTGGGGAGTTGGATCTTCCCTTAGGTTGTAGCCTAAGGAACTAGGGGGTTGGAGCCTCCTTCCAGTTGCAACTGGAAAACAAAGGAAATTGGTGCTTCCAGTGAATTTAATTCTTAAATACTGTTGGAAATATTGTCATTGATGGCAAAGGATGAGACAAAGGAAGAACAAGAGTTTTCATGTAAGAAAATTAGTGTATGGTTGAGTTTTGGATGGGCGCGTATGATCGTTGAAGAGGGTCACCTACAGTCATCAGATCTGTAGAAGCTGCAAGGGAGATAATCCATCGGGAGATCGGAGTTCTCAAGGTTGTGAGAACCGGGACATTGAAAGTCTAAAAATCCTGACATAATCAGGACCATCCAATTGGAGAGGACGCGTGGCAACGATCGAGCACCACCAGGAGAAGCTCGACAGGAGGCTTCATTGGAGAATTGGGGATCGAGACTTTGAAATGTCCAAATCACTTGACAACGAAAACCCCGAAATGGCGAAATGCGATTTCCTGATAAGGCAGATAGCATGTGGGCCACCCTGGAGGACAGGTGGCAGGTGCTTCATCAGAGAATCAAGAATTGGAGTTTCGCAACTCCCATGAACAAGTGCATAAGACATTGTGAAATCGCGATACGCGATTTCCCGATAAAGCAGATAGCGTGTGGGCCACCCTGAAGGATAGGTGGAAGGTCAAAGGCCCGTCGGAGGACCAACTTATCGGGGATCAGCAAATCAGTATTCCCATAAACGAAGGATCAGGGAGGAAACCTCGACATGGAAACTAAACCGTCCATTTGGTGGGATGCATGTCAAGAGCACGGAGGAAGCCAAGGATCGACATATTGCGGGTCATAGGGGCGTATGCACATTGACATCGTAAACCCCGATGAGAGGTATGGTGGAGATCACGTGATGGCAGGTCACATGGACCATTGAGTAGCTGGAAGGGGCTAAATCTCGGGGAAGGAGCACATCGGGAATCGAGATTTCTAAGAGAAAAGAACAACGAACACCAAGAATGTCGAAAACCCGAAAGGCGCGCGTAGGTTTAATTCAGAATTTTTACAGAGCTATAAATATGGACCCAGAGAAATAGGGATCTTATGAGTGTTGAATGTTTTTGACCCATGGTCTTAAGAAGGGGTCAATGCCCTTTTCTACGGTAGATCTGCAAGCAAAGGAGAGCGGTAAGGATTTTGATTGGTTGCAGGGGTCTTTTCGTAGGAGGTGGAGGCTAGTTTCTGACAGTAGGGACATCTACCGGTTGTTGAGGTCACTTGTGCAGGCTGCAGGGAAAGTTTGAGGAGGGAGGAACCTCATTGTGGTAGTTGGGTGGCTGATCGACATTGACAGAGAGTTATTTGCAGTGGGTTTAGCAACTAGGAGAGCGGAGGCATCATCTTCAGGTTTATTGTCTTGTTTAATGTGTGTTTTAGAGGTGTTTGGAGCTGCCTTGCAGTCTGTAGATCTGTGTTTCCTTTAGAGATAATTGGAGTTGTTGTCATAGCCACTAGAAAATTGTGTAATGATGTGATTTTGGGATACAAGTATTAATAAGATGCCAGAACTGTCTCTTCTAAAAGAAGATGATGGCCAGCGCATAGAACACATGTGAATCTGGGGGTTGAAACTGCCTGATCTAGTGTGAAAATAGATGAAACGCGGTCAGCAGTGAGTCTGAGGGTTAAAAACTTCAGTAGAAGCATCCTACCAGTAGAAACTTGTGCTATCTTCATGGGGTTGAAGCTCCCTTCCAGAATAGGCTGGTAAACGAGAGAAGGTTGGAGCCTTCTACAGGTAAAAGCCTACGTACTAGTATGAGTCTGCACTAGTACATTGTTGTAAAACGTTTTCTTAATAATTATTATTGAAGACAGAGACAACAACAGCAGTGGTTTTCTCCCGATTTGGGTTTCCACCTTAAATCCTGGTGTTCATGTGTCTTACTCATGTGCGTTGGTTTATTTGTTATTTACTGCACTGAATTACTTCTTAATAGACATCTGATGAATGAAGAAATTCATAATAAGATCTCTGAATGCACTCTTGTTTTCTTAAGACTATACAATAGTTGGTCTCTACAAAGTAGCCTAAGGTTTTCAGTGAAAGAAAAGAGAAAATCAATTGATTGCTCAAAATACTGATTCACCCCCCCTCTCAGTATTTCTCAACAATTGGTATCAGAGCAAGGTCCTTCTGAAAAGGCTTAGCCACTAGAAGGAAGATCAATCAAAATGAGCAATCAAGACGGAATAGCATCTATCATGCCTCCACTCTTCAATGGAAACAATTTAATCTTCTGAAAAACAAGGATGAGATCTTATCTTCAGTCTCTGGGAGCAGATGTATGGGCTATTGTTGAAGGAGGATATCAATATCCA
>JZKD02S1630607.1:1610784-1625206 GCA_000966675.3 Picea glauca
CTTCTAGATGACATATGAGGGTCCTCCAACTTCGTAAGACCATAACTCTCAAACTGTGAGGAGTTATGTGACATTCCACATACCACCAGAAATGGAATGACATGTACTATCCATATAGAATAGTCTTACCTACAAATATATCAAAAATCATATCATTATCGATCAAACAAACTTGGGTCCATTACCCAAACCTGGGTTCTCCAACTTCTCATGGCCATAACTATCTAACCATGAGGAGTTATGTGACGTTCCACATACCACCATAAATGAAATGAAATGTACTATACATATAGAATAGTATTACATTCAAATATACTAAAAATCATACCATTATACGTGAAACAACCTTGGGTCCATTACCCAAACCTTTGTGCTACCAGAATTCACTACCAAACTTTCTCCAAGAGTTGACATCAATCACTAAGGGTTGACATCAATCTAGAATATCACTCTTGGTTAACATCAATGACAACCAAGAATCCATACCAACTATCCATCAACCTAAGCTAACTATCTGATAGTTGATAAACTTGTTTATGGTACAGGTTGAAGTACAGTCTGGTCCATGGTTGATGCATTTGTTTATGGTAGAGGTTGAGGTACAGGTTGGTGTATGCTACATGTTGGCACAGATTATTGGTATAGTTTGTTACAGGTTGATTACAGGTTGATTGGTATAGGTGTAGAATAGTATATCTCACAGTGATAGTGTGACAGTGGTTCCATCATTCTACTTCTATGTTAGGGCAGTTGGATGGGGCAAGGAGAAGTGGTTGTAGACGAAGAACATAGGGGGTTGGAGTCTCCTCCTGGTTGTAGCCAGAGAAATGGGGGGTTGGAGCTTCCTTCAGGTTGTAGCCAGAGAATTGGGGAGTTGGATCTTACCTCAGGTTGTTTCATGAGAAACTAGGGGGTTGGATCCTCCTTGAAGTTGTAGCTAGAAAACAAAGGAATTTGGTGCTTCCAATGAATGTAATTCTTAAATACATATAATAAAAAGAATTACATGGTTTTCTCTCGCTTTAGGTTTCCACATAAAAACACCGATGTAGTATGTATGTGAATGATTTCTCATTTGTTCATTGTTTATTTACTCTGCAACTATTGGATGATAATGATACATTGATATAACACTTGCATTTTGTGATTACTCTATTGGTGATTCACCTCCCCTCTCACTAATCCAACAATTGGTAGCAAATTCGGTTCCTTCAGGAAACAATTTAGCCACTGGAAGGAGATCATGGATTATTCTAAGAATGGAGTACCAATTTTTAATGGTAAGAATGGTTTAAAGTATGATATGTGGAGTAGAAGGATGGAAGAATTTTTATAGGCACAGGGAAATTATATTTGGCTATCAGTTGGTACAGGATATCATAGTTCAAAAAGGGAAAAGACTACAACCAAGAAGGAATCTAATAAGAATAACAAAATATAAATGGTTTTCATCTGGGAAGAATTACGTACTCCGGTAAGAGAAAAGTTTGGTAAATTTTCATCATCCAAAGAACTTTCGGATAAGTTACATGACATATATTCTTCACCCATTGCAAATTCAGAAAATGCCAAAGAAGATGTAGATACAGATCAAGAAAAATTATGTTCACCATGTCAAATAGATTCAGAAGATGAAGAGTACATAATCACTAGAGGTATGTTGTTTTGTTTTAGTTGTGAAAAACATGGACATCTTGAAATAGAATTCCATGGAGGAAATGAGATAGAACAACTAATTTAAAAGGAAGACAATTATGAAGAAGAATTCACTAGTGCTTTAGATGAACTGAGAGAAGAAAATAAGTCACTCAAGAAAGAATTGATGAAACAAAAGGAAAGTGTTCACATTTTTGAAGAATCCCAACATGTCATCAATAACTTAAGAACTCAGCTAGAAGAAGCCATAAAGATTGAAGAAAATATTGAATATCAAAAGAAGTATTTGGAAGCCAACATATTGACAAATCATATTAAGGAAGGAACTAACAATATAAACCAGCTTGAGGAAGAGTTTGTTCAAGAAGAGAAAGGACTTGAATAAGAAATAATCACATTAAAAATTCATCTTGAATAAGTGAAAATAACAGAAGAAGTCATGAAGTCTCAGATAATGAAGAAAGAAGAAGAGGTTGAGAATCTTGAAGAAGAAGTTTCCACATTGAGAAGTAAAATCGTCAAGCTCAAAAAGAAAGTTGAAGAGACAGAAGCATACACATCAGTTATAGAGAATGAAGAGAATCACTCTAGGTTTCTAGAAAAGAAGAATGAAAAAAATAGAAGAGTTATGCAGAAGTACTCAAAGGAAAGAATCATGGTCAACCAAAATCTAAGAAAACTATTGAATATACATCTTCAAGAAGACCATCCATGTTCAAGCCACAAATAAGCTTCAATCATGATCATGATCAGTCAAGACAGAAATTCAGAAGGACTACACCACAAAGAAGATCATTCAATTCCAGGTATGCAAATTTCTTTTATGGTCATTGTTTTTATTGTATTAATTTTGGACATAAGGTTGCAGATTGTAGGGATTATAAAAGAGAGTTTCAAGCAAGAAATTCCTATGTGGCCCCATGTGACATTGAATGTTACAAATGTCATAACTATGGACACATAGCTAGTTATTGTAGAATCATGATCAATACTTCCATGAAAGATAACATTGATATCAGATGTAAGAAAGTATGGATAAGAAAACAAGAAGAATGGGTGAACAAAGACCAGGTCCTAGAGATCGCAATATTGGCAACAAAACGAGATGAAGAAAATTATATAGGGAAAAAGAAAGATGTCAGAAAGGTTTGGAAAATAAATAAAATAAAAGGATAGGTAAATGAGGAACAGGTTCAAGAGATTGTACTTTCAGGCATTGTAGTGAAAGATGAATCCACAGACAAAAATAAATAATTCAAAGCTTAGAGAGATGATGAATCTACCAATGAAGATGATGATGGATATACATCAGAGCAAGAATTGTTCTGAGCCATCCGTCTTAGAGACTCCTAGGTAATATGAATATTAGACAGGGGGAGTTTATGCGATAGTTGTGACAGACCAAAGAACCATCCTTTGAGTAGCTTGCAGATTTTGAGAAGATAGATCCAGAGTTGTCAGTTAACAT
The DNA here is from genome assembly GCA_000966675.3 of Picea glauca. Classification (NCBI taxonomy): domain Eukaryota; kingdom Viridiplantae; phylum Streptophyta; class Pinopsida; order Pinales; family Pinaceae; genus Picea; species Picea glauca. The sequence goes on from JZKD02S1630607.1 coordinate 1,613,909, forward strand.
AAGTACAATCAGTTGCAGTAGTGAAGACTTCATGATAGTATAGTAATAAATGGGTCAAAATTACGGATAGTTGTGCAGTAGAGTCTTGGACAATATAAACAGAGATGGATTTACAAAAAAACTTAGTAGGTTTGGACAGATATTTGACAGTTGATGAAAGAATGTATTCATAGATTCGTTGAGAGAGTGGTTTAGAGACAAAGGAACATTATGGATGTTAATTACACAAGAATTGGCTTGTACAATGCTAATGGATTCCAAATGGAAAGACATTTTTTTGGACACATATAGTGCATACAAAAGTTCACATTCAAAACAAAGTAATTCTCAGAAACAACAATGACAAAACTCCCTGCGAGCTATGGAAAGGAAGTGCATACAACAACCTCTACACCAAGGTAACTCAAGGTAGTATTTTATTAATTGAAATTTATGTTGATGATATTGTTTTTGGAAGTACTAATGACAGGTTAAGCCAGAAATTTGCAAAGGAAATGCAAAATGAATTTGAAATGTCATTACTCGGAGAAATATCCTTCTTTTCGGGTCTTCAGATATGTCAAAGAAACTGAGGAATTGTTTTTTTCCCTCAAACTAAGTATACCAGAGAAAGGCTAAAGAGGTTCATAATGGAATATTTCAAACCAATTGCAAGGTAATGAAATATGATGATTCAAAGTCTATAGAATAGAGGCAATACATGTCAATTATTGGTAGCTTACTATATGTGACAACATCCAGATCATATGTAATGCAGGCAGTTGGACAGGTGGCATGATTTCAAGCAACACCAAAGGAATCAAATGTATTAGTAGTGAAGACGATTTTCAGATATCTCAAAGGAACATAAGAGTTTGGATTATGGTATCCAAAAGGAAAGGATCTATCACTTATTTCCTACACAAATGCAGATTGGGCAGGTTACATTGATGACCGACGAAGCACCAATGGAACAACTTTCTACTTGGGTGAGTGTTTAGTATCATGGATAAGAAAGAAACAGTCATCAATATCCTTATCTTGTTGTCCCTTGGTTATGGAAGTATGTGAAGATCAAGGAAGAAAAGGGAGAATGTGAAATGTGCGGAAGACACAGTGACTATTACTAGGTTGAAGTGAGCAAAAGAGTAGAAAAGACGGAGCGAATCCCGAGAAAGAAAGTCGTTGGATGAGGAGATCAAGGATGACAGGTTAGCAAAGAAGAAGTACTGTGACGACTCAACAAGCAGAAAAATCCATTGTTAGATGCTTTGGAGAATCGCACGAGAAGAAAGGAAAGACAGGCTGGTGAAGCCTTGAGAAGGTAGATCAAGTTGACCTAAGGTTTTAGACACTTGGGGTTTTGGTATCTAGGGTTTTGACACCTAGGTTTAGGCCTAAGTATGTTGGTGAGCTATTGTAATGTATAAATAAAGGTCAAGAGGATATGGGTTGGGTTGTTTTCATTATTTCCAATCTAGATCCAGTTGTATTGTTGATGTGATTAGTTATCGTATGAGAGAGAAGTGCTAAATGTGAGAGCCTTCTGGTATTGTAAGATCTCCAGCTGGGTGCGGAGATCAAGTCCTGCAGCTGGGTGCACAGGAAGGGGAGAGGAAAGAAGAAGAAGAAAGAATATCTTCTAGCTAAGAGCACAGATAAGAACTGTATGCTTTACCTCAATATATTATAAGCACAGCTCTGTGGACGTAGCCCTAGAAAGAGGGTGAAACACATATATCTGTCTTATGTGTGTGATTGATGCTTTGTTATTTTCCTTGATATACTGTTATTGCATTATTGTGGTAGATATGATAGATGCATGGAATAGATCTAAGATTATAAGTGATATATGAATGTTGTGTTGTTATTTTATAGATCCACTTGATATTCCTCTTGGTTGTAGAAATTTCTGTCTTGCAACCCCCCCATAGATGCTTCCGGTGAGACTACATCTAATTCGCAGGTGTAGCCGAAAGGGCCAATAGTTAGGGCTTGTTGGTGCTCTCTTCGAGCTGAACCCTGGGTCTGCCCTTGTGCCAACAAATGGTTCTATTGTCGAGACCAAAATATTCTTAAGGGAATGTTAAGGTGGTTTCCATCAAAGACAAAGATTCAAAAGTGGATAGAGGATCAAGAAAAGGACTTCGCTGAAGCCCAGAACAAAAACCCTAATCTGAGTATAGAAGATTGGTTAGGAAGATATATCTTTATTGATATACACGAGATATTGTTTGGAGGAATCCATCGAGAGATATATGAATGGTTAGCTAGGTTAGCAAATACCCAGTTTCAGATCATACCTAGACCTCCTGTAGTTTGGACGTCGACGTTGATAAAGAAGGTCAAGAGAGTTGATAATGCAGTATCATGAGCAACAGATCATTGGTTTGATAGCACCATTGGAGGGTATATCACTGAGTTTGATGTTGATAGAGTAGAGTCATTTAGCCAAGCCGATAAATATTTCTTCAAGGGACCCAGTGGGAAATTTTTACAATTCCTGATGTTGAAACTCAATATATTATTGCATGAAAAGAACATATTGAAGATACAGTAGGTTGGTTGGATCTAGAAAATCTAATGTTCAAAAATTTGGACAGTGACAGTGACACAGAAGCTAGACATACACGTAGTGGAAAATAGTTTAGAGAAGTGCATCTTGTGAACTTGTTCAAGAAAAACTACGGGGACTAGGGTTTCTATAGTGGATAAGAGGAAGATCTGATAGACGAATAACATTTGGAACACACCAAGGCAGGGGAAGAGAAAGGTGAAGAACTTTTTCGAGATGAGCCAGAAACCTCAGGAACTATGCAGATTATTGAACTAAGTACTATTATCCCTCCTATTGATTCAACATCACTAAGCAATCAGAATAGTCAAAGTCACCAGAGTCCTCAGAGTACTATTACTAGAAGTTCATCATATACTCAAACAGGAAACCTAGGTAGCTCTATGGAAGATGAGATGAGACTCCCTATATTTATGGGAGATGGGTCTTAAGACCCTAATCAACACTAGTTCCTATGTGAAGTTGTATGGAATATTAAGAATGTCACCGATGAGGCTATTAAAAGAACCCAGTTTAGCACTACCCTATGGGACCGCACACTGATCTGGTACATGAAGCTTGTCCAAGGACTTGCACAGCCTAAGCTATTGAATGAGATCAAGAATGCACTGATTGTAAAGTTCAAGAAACCCAAGTTGGAGTCACAATGTATTACAGAGATGAAAGAGATCACGCAGAAGGTAGCCAAACCTATTTTGGAATTTGATCATAGATTCAAGACTTTAATAGGCCGATTGAATTTTCAGATCGTAGATGAACAGAATAAAGAATGGTTCATCGCTTCTCTCCTACCACACATCAGGGTTCCTCTGATGAAGTAGAATATTGCTTCATAGGCTGAGGCCTCGGAGATCAACATGAAGCTAGAATCATCCCCTATGGAAGAATCTATCTCAAGTATGAGTCAGATTTTGAGTCAACTAACTAGTTTGTCTCTGCAAGTTGAAGATATGAAAAAGGATAAGGGAAAAGATAAAAGAGAAGACATCTAGTGTGTCAGATGCAGATCAGAGGGCCATGAAAAGGAAAATTGTCCTCTATTCCATGAATATTTGGCCTTTGGAGTTCTGAGTCCTTTGAAGTAACTCACCTTACCCTGGTGCGAGGTTTGTCAAAATAGACATCGTAGTGGTGAGTAATACTACATGAAAAAATATGTTCATACACCCACAAATTTGTATTGCACATTCTGTAAGTCCGTGGGACATGATGATAGGGATTGTAGGGATTATGATCTCATGCATGAAAGGTCAAGAGATATATAAAAAATTCAAGGCGAAGCACAACAAGAAGGAAACACTACGCAGTACAAATCCCCTGGGAGAGGAAACTTCAATCCTCGTGGTGGATTCAGAGGATGAGGAGGAGGAATGGGTCAAGGTTGAGGAAAGATAATATTTTATAACTATGCACAACCAGGACACCTCACAAGGGATTGTCAGAACCCTTGTACTTCTTGCATTTATTGTAGCTCGTTTGAACATGTTATAAAAGTTTTTCCTCTGCTACTAGCTAAGCTTCAGGAAAGATGAGGACCTCAAAAAAACCCACAAGTGCAACTGATATATGTTAAACCTCACAGAGAAGACCCTAGAGTCACTATTATCACTAGAGGAGGCACTGTTACAGGAGAAGACAGACTGATCCAAGGAAAGACTACAGAAGACTCAGGAATCAGGAAAGCTACAGAGAAGACCCAAAACTTTGATGCAAGGAAAGAAAGACAAATATTTGAGGAGGCAAGAAATGAGTTCAAAGCATATCAAGGCTCTTCATCAAAGACATGGCCATAAGTAAGAGAGTGTGGAATGCCTCAAGAATTTAATCAGTTTTCTTCGCCAAGAGAAGGAAAAGAGGTAAGCAAGCTCATGTAATTTCTATATACTTGTATTAAGTTGATTCAGGATGAAAGCGTTGTACAAAAGCTACAAAATTTAATCAGACAGTATGAACTAGGAAAGATAAAACCCTTACTGAATAGGGAAGTACAACAAATCTCTAAGAAGAGAAGGAAAAACAAGGAATTACACTTGAATGTTCAAATAGGTTAATATGATATAGACTATGTGGTCCTCGACCTAGGTTCGAAGGTCAATGTCATGACGAAGAAAACTTGGGCACTGATGGGAAAACTAAATTTGATATATTCCCCTATCAGGCTCAGGATGGCTAATCAACAAGTTGTTAGCCCCTTTGGAAGATTGGAGCATGTCCCTATGGACATCGATGGAGTAAGAAAGTTTGCAGATTTTTAGGTAATTGAGAGAGTTGATGACAACTTTCCTTACCTTCCACTGTTAGGAATTGATTGGGCTTTTAATAACTTCACCGTGGTTGATTTAAAGAAAATACATATGAATTTTGAAAGAGATGGCCTTAGGTTCATTGCACCTTTAGATCCATATGAAGGTCAGCGATACACAAAACCTATTAGAGAAGAAGACCACACATATGAACTGGAAAACATATACAAATTAACAGCTAAACAACAAGATTACATTAATCCTACGACTGATGGAAACCTAAGTTGGCGAAGTGACAACGCATGTTCATCAGACTCAGAAGAAGCACTGGATAACTAGCAGAATAATATGTACGAAGTATCTACAAGACAATGCGCTAGATTAACTAGAGAAGTTCGTTGGATCAGCACAATAGTAAGTATTGACCCACCTTTGATGGTCTAAACCCTTTAGAAACCTTCTTGTCAGACATTGAAGAAAGTGTACCAATGCAACAAAGATTGTTGGCAATGGATGAGGCCCTGAAAGAAACCCCAGCAAGATGGTGGGGGATACACAAAATAAATATTATAGACTAGGTACAATTTCATACCTTGATGACATCATGGTTCTCATCACAAGTAGAAGGCTGTGAAGTTTGATACAAAGGTCAAAGCTGCCCAAAGGACCATGTGCGAAGCTGGAAGAAATCTTGGAGCAATGTTCCTCAAGAAAAATGGGTACACAGATTCATCAACACAATGGACATGACACCTATCAACTCGTACCTTCAAGCAAAGTTGCACCTCATCACTATAGATTGGAAAGGTGTGACTCAGAATTTTGTAAGCATCTTCTTATTTGAAAGTCAATATCCTTCAATAGATCAAGCATTACAGATTGTGAGACATAAAGTATTCGAGGAGGCATCTATCCTTCCTTTGGAACAAGAAGAGGATGAATGGACTATGCCTCTCCATAAATTGCAAGGCTGTTACAACATTAATGTTGATGAAGACGATGATCCTAGGAAGGTGAAAATCGTAGAAACAGAAGGCCAAAGAGATGTGGAAGGACCATCAGTTGAGTTACTATTCATTGGATAACCAATCAAGATTAAGAAGGTCAATATTGGAATAGAATAGACCCTGAAGCTTGCTAATGTTGGAGATTATTGGGATGCTGCTACCATTGATAAGATCACATAATTACTACATGAATATCAGGACTTGTTTCCAACCAAGTTCACTGATATGAAGGGAATTAAAGGACCTATGGGAGAGATGAGGATTCCTTTAAATCTATATGTAAGACCAGTCAAACAGAGACCTTACAGATTGAACCCTAAATATAAGGATAAAGTGAAGATGGAGCTCGACAGAATGATGGAAGAAGTGAGCTCGACAGAATGATGGAAGAAGGGATTATAGAACCTGTCGAAGAGTCTAAATGGATTATCCCTATGGTGGTGCAAGACAAGAATACAAGAGAGATCATGATATGTGTAGATATGAGGAAGCTAAATTATTCTTGATTGCATGACCCCTTCCCTACACCATTCACTGACGAATTGTTAGATAATGTGGGAGGCCATGAAGTATATTCTTTTACAGACGGATTTTCAGGATACCATTAGATCTGGATTACCAAAGAAGATCGCCATAAGACCACATTTGCAATAGAATGGGGATCCTAAAAACATATAGTGATTCCATTTAGATTGAAGAATGCCCCAACCATCTTTTCCAGGGTGGTGGTCGAAGCATTCAAGGAGATTTTTCATAAATTTCTAGAAGCATATTTTGATGATTGGACTGTTTTTAGTTTATTGAAGAATCATATTGAATGTCTAAGGCTAATGTTGGATAAATGCAGGTAGTGTAAAATTTCTTTGAATCTGAAGAAGTGCATCTTCTTCTCACCATTTGGAGTGTTGTTAGGTCATATTGTATGCAAGGATGGGTTGTTGGTAGATCCATCCAAAATTGCCATTATAGTTTATTTACCCCCTCCTACTTCAGTCAAACAGCTACGCACTATGATAGAACACACAAGATACTATAGGAAGTTCATTAAATTATATGATCAGATCAAAACAGCTATGGACAAACTATTGAAGAAGGATTGTCAGTTTAGTTGGACAGAAGAATGCCAACAGAGCTTCGATACACTGAAACAGAAAATGGTTACTATGTCTATTCTGGTCTTTCCAGATTGAAGCAAGGAATTTCATGTACATGTCGATGCATCTTCCATTTCCCTAGGAGTAGTGTTAGCACAACCTACTGAAAGAGATATTGATCATCCATTATCTTTTGCTAGTAGGAAGCTATCAACTACATAAATCAACTACACCACTACTGATCGAGTAGGGTTAGCCATGGTGTATGCGTTGCAGAAATTCCGCCACTACTTGTTGGGAGGACACTTTAAAATGTTTACTGATCACTCCATGTTGAAATACCTAGTCAACAAACCAGTGTTGGGGGGAAGTATATGCAGATGGATTTTTCTATTCCATGAATATGACTTTCAGATCGTAGTTAAGCTAGGAAGAATGAACAAAGGTCCTGACCACTTGTCAAGGTTGGAACATGGAAAAGAGCCGACCAGTTTGGAGGATGCACTACCAAATGCACAGTTACTGGCCATTAGAAAGGTCAATGACCACTTCACAGAGATAGTCCAGTTCCTATCAACAGGAATGGCACCTAGTGCGTATACAATTCCTCAAAAGAAACAACTAGTAGTGCACGTTGCAGACCTCTCACTTATAGATGGACAACTATACAAGATGGTACCTGATGAGATACTAAGAAGATGTGTTATGGAGCCAAAGAGACTGTTTATGCTTACAAAATCGCATGAAGGCATCACAGGAGGACATTATGCAGGGAAAGAAACTGCGTAGAAGGTTCTAAAATCTGGCCTTTGGTGGCATACCTTACACGGAGATGCTAAAGACTATTCCAAAGCCTACAATGTATTCCAAAGAGTTGAGAAACTATCCAGGGGAGATGCAATTCCCTTATCACTGTAGATGATCTTACAATCATTTGAGAAGTGGGACATTGACTTCGTGGGACCTATAAACCCACTAGGAAAGTGCATAGGAGAAAGGTACATCATCACCGTGGTAGAATACTTCACTAGATGGGTTGAAGCCAGAGCAATTAAGGATTGTAGTGAAACTACAACTGCGCACTTCAAGTTTGATGACATCATAACTAGGTTTGGATGCCCAAAGATCTTTATGAGTGATCAAGGCACACATTTCATAAATAAGACTATTGAAGCCTTGACTGAGGAATTTGCAGTCCATCTCCAAAATAACACACCTTACCATCCACAATAAAATGGCATCGTTGAATCATTCAACAAGATATTGGAAACATCGCTGACGAAGATGTGTAGTGTGGGAAAGGATGACTAGGATTTAAGAGTACCAGTAGTACTGTGGGCCTATAGAACCACTTGCAAGAAGCTAACAAGGCAGACCCCTTTTAAGTTAGTATACGGTCTCGAAGTCATTGTGCCAATGAAATATTTGGTACCAAGCCTAAGAATTGTTTCCTTTACAGATATGAATGACACAGGCACTTTTCAAGAGAGCCTTGTACAGTTGGTCGAATTGGAAGAAGACAGATTTGTTGCAGGATTTCATCAGCAAGTACGGAAGGAAAGAGAGAAGGACTATCATGACAGGCACATCAAGAAGAAGGCATTTAAACAAGGTGATCTAGTATTGATATATGATAGTAAGTTCAACAAACATCCTGGGAAGTTCAGAATGCATTGGCTAGGGCCATATGAGATTGTCTATGTTACAGAAGGAGGAGATGCATAATTGAAGAATCTGAATGGAGACTAGAAGTAATGATTAGTGAATGGGAGACAATTGAAATTGTACTATGACAACCAATTTCCCTACATCTCTCAGTAAACGCAAGAGGAAAAGGGTCTAGGTACCAGGTGCAGTTGAAACTAGGTACCAGACATAGAAAAGATAGTCTGCACAAGGAGAGGAGGCATCGAAAAGAAAGCAGAGGATGCACTGCGCAGTCTGAATTCGAAGTAAAACATGAAGCTCATATCTGAAGTGCCTTGGGACGAGTCACAGGTGAGTGTTGGGGGCCTGTTGGCCCTTGGTTATGGAAGTACATGAAGATCAAGGAAGAAAAGGGAGAATGTGAACTGGGTGGAAGACACAGTGACTGTTACTAGGTCAAAGCGAGAAAAAGAGTAGAAAAGATGGAGTGAAGCCCAAGAAAGAAAGTTGTTGGACGAGGAATTCGAGGATGACAAGTCAACAAAGGAGAAGGATTGTGGATGACTCAACAAGTGGAAAAATCCACTATTAGATACTATAGAGAACTGCACAAGAAGGAAGGAAAGACAGGTTGGCGAAGCCCTGAGAATGCAGATCAACTTGACTCAGGGTTTTAGACACCTAGGGTTTTGGTATCTAGGGTTTTGACACCTAGGTTTCGGCCTAAGGATGTCGATGAGCTATTGTAATGTATAAATAAAGGTGAAGAGGATCTGGGTTGGGTTGTTCTCTTTATTGATAGTCTGGATCCATTTGTATTATTGATGTGAGTAGTTATCATACAAGAGAGAAGTGTTAAATGTGAGATCCTTCTGGTATTGTAATATCTCCAACTGGGTGTGGAGATCAAGTCCTGCAGCTAGGTGCACAGGAAGGGGAGAGGAAAGAAGAAGAATAAACAAGATATACTAGCTAAGAGTGCAGATAAGAACTGTATGCTTTACCTCAATATATTGTAAGCACGGTTCTATGGATGTATCTCTAGAGAGAAGGTGAACATGTATATCTGTCTTATGCATATGATTGATGCTGTGTTATTTACCTTGATATACTGTTATTGCATTGTTGTGGTAGATTTGATAGATGCATAGAATAGATCTAAGATGATAAGTGATATATGAATGTTGTGTTGTTATTGTACTAGATCCACTTGATATTCCCCTTGGTTGTAGACATTTATGTCTTGCAACCCCTTGATAGCTTCTTTGGGTGAGACTACATCTGCTTCACATGTGTAGTCGAAAGGGCCAGTAGTTAGGGATTGTTGGTGTGCTCTTGGAGGTGAACCATGCATATGCCCCTATTCCAACATATCTACAGTTGAAGCAAAGTATATTGCAACAACAACATGGTGTACATAGGTTCTATGGATGAAACAAACTATAACAGATATACAAGTTGAGTATGATGAGCCCATTCCAATATATCGTGATAATACAAACACCATTAGTATCTCAAAAAACTCGGTGATGCACTCCAAGAAAAAGAACATTCCAATCAATTATCACTTTCTATGGGAACAAGTTGCAAAGAAGAACATCAGAGTTGAATATGTGGGTACAAAAGAACAAGTGGCAAACATGTTTACAAAACTGCTTCCATGGGAAGCCTTTGAGTATCTTCGCCAGAGACTCGGAGTAATTTCTACTCCAAAATGAATGATTTTGAATTCTTATCTTATATGTCTTAGATTTACATGAGGAAGCACCATAAAGAGGATAGTTCAGGCTGGGATATCATTTCAGAAAGTGTTCAGTCGAGGGGAGCAACCCTAGATGGAAATATACATTTTCCATTGATGACAAAGGGGGAGAGATTTATCAGATGCAAAGTTAAATCCTTGGAGAAAGAGCACAAGGTCATGGTTTCAGGGGGACCGATGGTCATAGGGGGAGAATGAGTGATATGAATTTAGTATTGCATCAATTTTTTTCCATCAATTCTAAAGGGGGTTATTTTTTATTATTTGGGCTGGTTGTCATTGATGTCAACCCTTGAAGAAAGTCTAGTAGCAAATTTTGATAGCACAAAGGTTTGGGTAATGGACCCAAGTTTGTTTGATGTATAATCATATGAGTTTTAATATATTTAAAGGTAATATTATTCGATATGGATAGTACATGTCATGCAATTTCCGGTGGTATGTGGAACGTCACAAAAATCCTCACGATTAGAGAGTTATGGCGATGTGAAGTTGAACAACCCTCATAAATCATCTAGAAGCCCCAAAAGGTCAAAGTAGTCAAAGTGATTGAAAAGAAGAAATTATTTAAATAATAAAGTTAATGGAGAAATTACTAAGTGGACAAGTGGTTAGAAGTGGGTTAGCCCTAAAATAAGGAAAGTGGGTTAAGATGGTAAGAAGGTAACCCCTTGAGGAAGCTACATGAAAGTGCAAATAAAAGGAAACAATCTCTCATTTAATCAACTATTGAATATCATTGAATATCTATTTTGCGAAAGGTTATTTGGGCAGGTATTATTGATAGAGAAAAGTGCGGCAAAAAAATAGTGGCAGGAAAATTGTGGCAGAAAAATTGCGGCAAGAAAACCGCGACAGAAAATGTGTCATGGGAAAATGTTGAAAAGTCAACAAGAAACATGTTTCTAATTTAGTTTTCCCTTAATTAAATTAGACAATAAATATTAATCTATTATCTCATTCATAACTGAGTGATTTGGAATTGTAACAG
>JZKD02S1630607.1:1630960-1644699 GCA_000966675.3 Picea glauca
ACCATTTGAACCATTGTGTTTGTTTATCAGAGACAAAGCAACGAAGGTATCCTTCCAAACATTTGTTCACTATCTCGTTTTTTCCATCAAATTGCGGATGATAGGATGAGATATGAGCCAATTGAGTACCCAAACAAGAAAATAATTATGTCCAAAAATGTCCAGTGAAAATGGGATCTCTGTCACTTACAATAATCTTTGTTCTTTCATGTAGCTTTTGAATTGTCTCCATGAATGTGGTGTCAAATTTACTAGCTTTGAAGGGATGAGAGAGTGCACAAAAGTGTGCGTACTTGGTCAGTATATCAATAATCACCATGATGACACTCTTTCCTTCAGACTTCAGTAACCCTATGATGAAATCCATGGAAACCTCCTCCTAGCACTGAATTGGGATGGCTAATGGTTGTAAAAGACCTGGGGTCTTAATTGTTTCCAACTTATTTTGTTGGCAAACCAAACATTCTGCCACAAACCTTTGAACATCAATTTTAAGGCCATCCCAAAAAAAATCGTTCTTGACCCTATGGTAAGTTTTCAAAAATCCTGAGTGCCCTCCTACTGGAGAGGTGTTCAATTCCAATAGTACCTTTTGTTTGAGTTGGGAGATCTTACATAAATAAAAGCGATCTTTGTACCATAGTGAATCATTTTTCCATGTAAATGTACATGATGCACTAGAATCCTGCTGCAACCTTTGAATGAGAGTCCACATGTTTTCATCATTCTTCCATTCATCCCTTGCTTATATTATCCAATTGGGTTGGATGATCGAGATAGCATAGAGAAAGGCCTCAACATCTTCATCCTTTCTTGAGAGTGCATCTACCATAAAAAATGTCTTCTCTTTTTTATAGATGATTTCAAAATCATAACCCAATATCTTGGTTACCCATTTTTGTTGTTCTTTTGAAGATAGTCTTTGTTCCAAGAAGTATTTAAGACTATCATGATTTGTTTTGACCTTGAAGTGCAAACCTATTAGGTAAGGACACCATTTCTTCAATGCATGTAGTATTTCCATCATTTCCTTCTCATAAATGGGTTTGTGTAAGTCCTTTCCCTTGAGTGGTCAACTTTCAAAATCCAGGGGCCTTCAATTTTCCATTAGGACAACGCTAATTCCATTTCCCGAGGCATTACATTCCACAATAAAGGTTTTTGTGAAGTCTGGAGTGGTCAATACAGGAGCTTTTCACATCACCTCTTTAAGTTGTTCAAAATATTTAGTTGCCTCTCGAGTCCATGAAAATGCATCCTTCTTAGTTAGTGTCGTTAAAGGTGCTGCTATTCTTCCATAGTGTTGAACAAGCTTGCAGTGGTAATCTGTCAAACCCAAAATTCCTCTGAGATTCTTCAATGGTTTGGGAATCAGCCAATCCATCGTGGCCTTAATATTCTTAGGGTCTACCTTGACACCTTCACGAGATACAATATGACCCAAATACTCTACCTCCTCCACTCCAAATAAAAAAATTGGATGCTTTGGCATATAGTTGTTTCTCCTTTAGTAGTTGTAGCACCTTGTCAACATGTCACACATGATCCTCCCAAGACTTGTTGTAGATTAGTATATCATCAAAAAATACTAACACATTTTTGAATGAAGGGCTTCAAAATGGAATTCATCAACCCTTGGAATGTGGAAGGTGCATTTGTAATCCCAAAAAGCATGACCAAAAATTCATAATGGCCTTCATGAGTTTGGAATTCTATTTTTGGGATATTTTCTTCCTTCATTTTAATCTGATGATACCCTGAACGAAGATACAACTTTGTGAAATAGATTTATCCATGTAGTTCATCTAACAATTCATCAATGATGGGAATGGGAAACTTATCTTTAATAGTTATCTTGTTGAACTCTCTATAATCTGGACGCATACGCCATGAGCCATCTTTCTTGAATACAATTACCACCGGTGCAAAGTAAGAACTTTGGCTAAGTATAATAATGCCAACCTCTAACATTTCTTCAACCATGCACTCAATTTCACTCTTCTGGGTATAAGGGTATCTATATGGCTGGATGTTAGGAGGAACACTCCCATGAATTAGGTAAATATCATGATCATGATTTCAAGTGGGTGGAAGAACTTTGGGAATATCTTCAAATAATTTGTAATGCTTATCAATGATCCCTTGAAGATCTTGAGGAATATATGGCTTATATGTTTGAACATCTAGTGAGCATAGTTGTGAAATAACACCTTGACGCCCCTTTTAAAATAAATTTTTCATGCCATTAGAGATTATCACCTTACCGAGTTTCCTTGTGATACCTCTTAACTCAATGTCTTTTCCTTCCAATGAAAATTTCATGAAAAGTTGTTGAAAATTAAAATTCATTGTTCCTAATTATTGTAACGATTGGATTCATAGTACAACATCAACACCACCCATGGGTATATAAATCATTGGACTATTCATTACATATTCCCCCATAGTAAGATTGATCTTATTGCATTCTCCTGAGCAATTGATAGATCCTCCATCTGCAATCATTACTTGAAACTCTGGCGCTGGATATACAAAGCAATTGAGATCTTTGGCTAATTTATAATGAATTAAATTATGAGTACTTCCAAAATCAATTAGGACTATGTTGATGGGCGTAAGTGATACACTGTCAACTGGAAGGTCAAATCTGGAATGAGGTTTTCTAAATAACCCAAGTCGTTTCGAATGAAATGACCCCACGATTTTAATGGCTCTGTTGGCCAACTAAAGTCCTAAAAATAGTAAAAGAAGTAAACTAATCTAAACCTATTATTCTAACAAATTATATATTACTTACTAATGTTTATTAAAATGAAATGTGAATATACAAATGATTATAAACAATCTATATACAGTTTACAAGGTTTACTTGAAATCTTGCAAAAATGAATGTTCATAATAATGTTTCAAAATAAGATAAAGTAATAACATAAATATTTTTGTCTTCTTTTCTAATGTTTAAATATTTTAAACTAATTAATACTAAGAAAATACAATTGAAACAACGATACATAAACAGTCAAAGATAATTTATGCAATCATCGTTTCATTAATAAATAATTTTAACTAAATAACACACAGACTAACCTGTAGCTAATCAGCGAAACTAGTATTATCTTTCGGTGTTGTATGAGCTCCTTCTTGTCCTGCTTATGAGGGAAACATGTGACAAAACAATACTAGTACTTCTAGAAAAAATTCAAAGAAGTGTTTGATGTGTTGGAGTGAGAATATAGCAGCAGAATGATGACTGATTAAAAATCTTGTGATCTTATGATAATCAATAACTAAGAAAGAGACAAAACTCAATTATGAGTATTTATTTTATCCATCATTTAACATTAGGAATAAATTCAATAATAATCAAATGAAAAATTGATCACACATACATAATGGAATAACAAATTATGGACAACATCTAAATACTTAACAATATGAAACACCATATGATGACAAGGCTAAAGCTGCATCAAACATAATAATATCTTATAAGACTGAGCCAATAAAAGAACATAATGGAATAAGCATCACACAGGTCTAAAGCCAATGGTGAATAGATTTCCCATATAATTTCCCAAAACCACATGTCCATACTATGGTCCAAAATGATTTTTTTGGATAATAGACTCTTAAAGATTGAAAAAATTAATACATAAATGATAGCAATTAACCATGTATTGATAAAACGATCTTGTTTACAACAAGGCGAAAAACCCTAGCACACTGAAATTCCAGCGACCCATGATCGACTGATGCGCGCTCTGACGCCAGCGCACTGACTATCCATTCCCCTGCTATGCAGACTAGCACTCCACAAGGTCCCTGCACACCCTACCATGAGCTCGGGTGAGGGGGGGAAACCCCCCTCGTACAGCGACATAGTCGCCAACAAAAAAACCGGTTCCCGCGCTAAGAGGCCTGCCTTTGAGCCACTGGTGCATCTGAGGGAGCATATTTTTACCCAGGAACAAAGCTTCAGCAAAGAAATGGAACTTGAACCCAGTACATCTCACCCGCAAGCTTCCAAAAACTGGCTGCCGGGTAAGTGTATTCCTCAACTGGAAAAACCACCTCTGTACCATATCAAATCGACTAGGGTGGGGGAACACACCCAATTTATGATGGAACATGCACTGATAGGAAAATTCCTGGGCCTCTGGCCGACTGAGAGAGATCTCACTCACTAGATTAAGGACTGGTGGAACCCTAAAGGAGATTATGAGGTCCAGCTCAGCTCCAAGGGCTTCTTCACAATTATTTTATATAATCTCGAATACAAAGACAAAATATTTGACAATGAACCATACTTCTACAACTCAGTGGGCCTTTTTCTAAGATTTTGGACCGATAGATTCAGTCCAGAACAAGAAGACTTCACAAGAGCCCGGTCTGGATCAGGCTGTACTCCTTGCCCCAGGAATTCTGGCTGGAAGAAATAATCATGGGCATAGGGAACACGGTGGGACAATACATCAAAGCTTCAAAATCCACAAAAACAATAAAGTACACATCATATGCCCGTATCTGCATCTACATGGACATATCGAAAGCCTTGCTGGGTTCCATCACACTGGAATACCAGGATGAGGATTGGAACCAAACAATCGACTATGAACATATACCCTTTCGATGACGGAAGTGCCACGAGCACGGTCACTTGTTTAGAGATTGTCCCTTGAATGCCTCAGCCCCCAAACCCTCTTAAGCCAAGAAGAAGGACGGATTCACCAGTGTCATAGGTAGGCGAAAGAATCCATCAAGAAAACATAACCAGAGCTCGCCCCCAAAGGTCCCCTCCAAGAACTCTTTTGATGCCCTGAACCAGCCACCGAAAGAGGCGGAAATATATAACCCCCTCCAAGCATTAGCGCAAGAGAAAGGCAAAGGCCCTGAAGCGCCACATACAACTCACCCAAAGGAAACAATTCAGTCAATACAATCAGGCAGGGACGAAGACACCAATATGCTTATGGATGAAATGGATCTGGTAGAAATTGACCTAGAAAAAATGGAAGAAGCACTCAATAAAAAAGATCTACAGCATATTCTAGTAGAACAACTCAGGAAAGTGCATAAAGTGTTTACCAACTCAACCGCGAGCTCCACAGCTAGGCTGGGCATCTCGCCAAATCCCACCCTCGAGCCCAAAAAATCTACGAAGGAAAACAAAAGGCATGGCCGCAAACCAGCCCAGCAACTCATGAAGGAGGTAGGGCACTTAATGATCAACTCTGGTCAGATACAGAGGTTATCGGAGGGATACCTCCACCCCCCCCCCACCACCATCCTCATGATGAAGACAATATCTTGGAATATCAAAGGTCTTAATGGAATATCCAAGCAACGGATCCTCTGAGAATGCATTAAAACAGAGAATCCAGATATCCTATTATTACAGGAAACCAAATGTGCAGGAAGGGAGGCGGAAAATATTTTTCGAAACAGATGGAGAAATGGGGATTTCCTCTTTCAGGATTCAGTGGGTGCTGTAGGAGGAATGGCCATCCTTTGGAACCCACAAATGGTCACTCTGCTTCATCCCTTCTCCACCAGAGATACCTTAACAACTCTCTTCAAAGATGTAGCCTCCTCCAAGGAAGGAGCCATCACAAATGTTTATGGTCCACAGTCTACACAAGATAAGGAAAGATTCATCCAATCCCTTCATTATGTTCAAACCCTAATACACACATCGCACTAGAAAGTTGGAGGTGACATCAATATCAACCGAACACTAGAAGAAAAAAATGACGGCTCAAAGCGGCTGGAGCAGGATAGTTGTTTGTTCAAAACCCTAATAGAACAACTAAATATAGTTGACATGGAAACCCAGAATGGAATCGTTACCTGGTCCAATAAAATAATAGGGCACCAGCATGTGGCCTACAGGCTGGATTGCTTTCTAGTGACCGAGGCCCTCCTTGAAAGCGACCAGGCAATGGAAGCAAATATTGTGCCAAAAACAGGGTCGGACCACTGGCCCATAGTCTTCTGCATGGACCCGGGATTCCCCCCTAGGCCCAAACCCTTCCATTTTGAAAAGTTCTGGCTCTCTCACCCAAACTTTCATCATCTGGCTCACACTTGGTGGGCCCAGGGAGAAATTGAGCATGGCACTCATATGTACAAGTTCCAACAGTGCCTCAAGAACTTCAAATTGCACCTAAAACGGTGGAACAAATCCACCTTTGGAGACATTCTCCTCAGGAAGTGGGAAATTGAATGTCAAATCGAAGAACTCCAACGAACTTTCATAGCAGGGAATCGAACGCAGGACCTGGCGCTAGAAGAGGAACAACTAATGGTGGACTTAGAGGCCTGCAGAGAATAAGAAGAGATCCTATGGAGGCAAAAATCCAGGGTCCAATGGCTTAAGGAGGGGGAGCGCAACACAAAATTCTTCCATAGGGCGATGATGCACCGCAGATACATTAATCGCATCTCCCATTTGGAGGATGAGCAAGGTGTCCCAATAAGAGAGCATGACCAAATAGCGGAGGCGATCAACTCCTTCTATCAAGATCTCCTCACAGAGACCAATACAAACAAGGAGGAGGCCATCCAAAAAGTCACCCGGCACATACCAAGGCTGATTAATTCAGAGCAGAACAGTACATTGATGAGGCCTATTACTCAGTATGAAGTGGATTTAGCCGTAAAGGACATGCCCCTAGGAAAAGCACCAGGCCCTGATGGCTTCACTACGGATTTCTTCCACCATTGCTGGGACATGATCAAGGAAGACGTCTGGCTGGCAGTAGAAGAATCCAGAACATATGGTCAATTTCTCTCTGCCTTAAACGCAACGTTCATCACTCTCGTCCCCATGGAGGAACGAGCCACTCACCCGAAGCAGTTCCGACCAATCTCCTTATGTAACGTCATTTACAAAATAATTACAAAAATTATTGCCAATCGTCTCAAACCGCTCCTGCCATTTATCATCTCTAATGATCAATCTGGCTATGTGGAGGGGAGACAAATCATGGACAGTGTCATACTGGCCAATGATGTAATCCACTCCTTAAAGACGAGCAAAATACCAGGTATGCTCATTAAACTCGATCTCTCAAAAGCTTTTGACAGGTTAAGCTAGCAATACTTGAGGTCGGTTCTGGAATCCTTTGGCTTCTCGAATCACTGGGTTGATTGGATTCTCAAGCTCACTTCCTCTTCCTTTTTCTCAATTCTTGTTAACGACACACCCTCCCAACCTTTTCGTTCCACCAGGGGTATCAGGCAAGGCGACCCTCTCCCTCCTTTCCTCTTTGTAATCATGGCAGAAGGCTTAGGTCGCTATCTCAAAGAAGTGGTTCTTGAAGGGACGCTCGCTAGGTTGCCACTCTACAACCTTCACTCAGCGCCCTCGCATAGCTAGTTTGTCGATGAAACCCTCCTTATGAATACCCCCACGGTCAGAGAGGCCACCAAGCTCAACTCAATTCTCTCTGACTTCTCGGATGCGTCAGGCATGCTACTCAACCTGGATAAGTCCAAACTTTATTTCTTCAACACACCAGCCTCGATTTAGGCCTATCTTTCAAGACTTCTAGGCATTTCCAGAAGCTCCCTCCCCTCTACTTACTTAGGCATCCCCCTAACTGGAGAGTCGATGAGATATATCTCATGGGATAGCCTACTCTTATCCATTGCTAACAGGTTGAACAGATGGACCTTCAGACCTTTGAATATTGCGACCAGATTGGTCCTGCTTAAATCAGTCCTGTAAGCTCTACCTACGTACCTATTTACTGCACTAGCTGTGCCCATCTCGGTCATCAAAGCTATCAGGAGTCTCCAATGTAATTTCTTATGGAAGGGAAACCATAACAATAAGAAATGGGCCCTAGTTGTATGGGATAAATTATGCAAACCCAAAAAATTTGGAGGACTGGGACTTTGAGACCCGGGGAAGATGAACCAGGTCATGGGAGCCAAGATGTGGTGGAGATTGCTGCAACATCCGCATGAACTCTGGGTGCAGCTCTGGAAGCAAAAGTATGCACCGAACACACAACCTGACCAACTAATCATATTCAATGAACAGAGGCAAGGATCCAATATTTGGAATACCGCCTGGCGGAATCACCCCCTAATACAACATCATGCCTTCTGGGAAATAAGAAATGGTGAAAGTGAAATATTCTGGCAGGACTCGTGGCATTAGATACCTCCTCTTGATGAAATGGAAAGCCTCCACCCTCTCAAGATAAAGCTATAGAAACACGGCCTCAAAAGGTTTAAGGACTTTTGGCTCCCAAATCAAGGAAGACTATCATGGAGACAATGGAAAACCAGCAAAACAGATCTACAGATTACGGAGGATTTTGACCTTCTACCATGGCAGGAATGCATGCAATACAGGAAGATTCCAATTAAAGAAGGCACGGACATACTCTGATGGGGTCACTCCACTTGAGGTATTTTTTCAGTCAAGGAAGCTTACCACCTTCAAATGAATCTCCCAAACCAAGTCCCCGAAACAATCTGGAGCAAAGTCTGGCAACCTTTTCTCTGGCCCAAGATTTCCCTTTTTCTTTGGCTCACAGCTCAAAACCGCATCCTTACTTGGGACAACCTTCTTAAGAAGGGATTTACAGGCCCCTCTAGATGCCCCCTTTGCCAAAAAAGTGAGGAAACCATGGAACACCTCCTCAACAACTGCCATTACAGTCAACAGATTTGTGACTGGGGAGCTCAAGCTATGTGATGCTCCCAGTGGAATCGTGGTAGCATACGAGACACCCTGGTCAATTGGGAAACAATCTCCTTCCACAACCCAATTCTCCAGTGCATTTGGCAGCTTCTCCCGGGCTTCACACTTTGGGAAATCTGGAAGGAAATAAATAAGATAATTTTCAACTCCAACCCGTCCCCCTCTACCAGCACTTGGGAAAGAATAAAACGGCTCATCCGTGAAACCATTCTTAGCAAATCTTGGCTTCACGAAGACATTCAGTGAAAGCTTAAGGAGAAGCTTATTCTTGAAGGCTGGAACTTGCAAATGTGCATACAAACACAGGGGAAGACCAATAGTGGGTGAGATAGCAGTCCCTCGGAATGGACCCCACCCCCATCTGGCTTCCTTAAGCTTAACTTTGATGGGGCCTCCAAGGGGAACCCTGGACCAGCTGGCTTTGGAGCCGTCCTTAGGAACCAAATGGGAAAGATTATTCATATGACTGCTGTCTTTCTGGGTGAAAACACGAACAATGTGGCAGAGATCACAAGTCTATTAAGAGGCCTCCAAGTCATTGTTTAACACCAGTATCATCGGTTGATCATTGAAGGAGACTCCCAAGTAATAATTCAACTCATATTGAAAATCCTTCATGGTAAGCCTCCCGGGCGGATTTCCCCCAGCTGGAGACTCTCTGGACTTCTGGAGGACTTTGGTGATTTCATCCACCCCAACCTGACCCTAGTCCCCTCTCATGTGAAACGAGAAGCTAACAAGGTTGCGGATCACTTGGCAAACATAGGAATTGATTCAAAGGCAGATCTCATCTACTGGCAGGCCAACGTATCCGAAGAGACAGTCCTCTCTATGCAATGCAGAGACCTTGCTAGCAGAGACTTCCCAGCCCCGGATGGGGTGACACGCGGCACTGTGGTGGTGACACCAGGATCAACACTAAGCTTGGGTTTAATTGTCGATGGCCACCACCCACACATCAGCATTTACGATGGTGGACGGCCATAGCAGAGGCCATACGACAGAGGGACTCCTCCCTCGTGCGACCATTTACACCCCTTGCGCACTCAAATTGAAAGAGGATATGGGAGGACAGATGAATCTGGTGTCTGGTTATGTGTTTTCTTATGAGCCCAGGCAGAGAAGGACTGCTCCTGCTTCGGCTACGCTCTTCGCTTGGATGTTCACCACCTTTTCTTTGCACTCTGATAAGGATTTCCAGGGATGTTTGTCGTTGCATGGGCCATAACAGAGTCGGTCTACTCGCACTTCGCACCTGCAACCGCTCTCATCCTGGACTTATAGCTTAGCACTGCAACTTCTTGGCACTTTCATTCACCCCCCGGATACAATGGCTAGAAAGCGAGGCAGGCCTCGCCGAGGTTTAGCCTGGGATGCCCATAAGGTGCAGCGACGACGAAAGGAGCAATTAGAACGTGCTCTGGCTTTGGCGTCCTCCATTCTTCGAAAGAAGGCTCGGGCTAAGAGACGGGCGTTGCTCGACACTATCGCATAACCGGGAGCTGGTTGTAGCAGGGAAGACACGGCATTTAAGCCAAGTGACAAGAAGGAGGCCGAGACCGAGGATGTGTTTCCCACCTACGTCATGGAGGAGGACCCATTTATGGGGGACCTACCAATTGTTGAGAAGCCCCGCGCCATGGATACGACCAGCTGGGAGGGCACCAAACGCGTTTTGGCTAGGGAAGACGATTTCCCCGGATGCATTGTCGAAGAAATTCCCTAGCCGGGCGACTTGCAAGCAGCTGGTGCTAAGAAGACTGTGGATGCAGAGGTTGAAGTGGTGCAGAGGGAGCTTGCAGTTGGCATTGGTGAGGCAATGGAATTAAGGATTTCTCCCCCTATTGGCTTGGGTGGCGGAATGTATGGCTCTCTCCTCAGCGACGAGCACCTGGCTTTGGTGTTCGAGCTCCGAGGCCACATGTTGGACCTGGAACATAGGGCCCTCCTCATGGGCCAGTGCATGGAACTGCTCCTTGACGCACTCTCCGGTGCTCCAGCTCAGTGGAAGTGCCCCCTGTGCGCGCAGGCTTTTGCCATTTCGGCGGGGACCACGTGGAAGACTGGCGAAGGCGACAGGTCACCGAGTGACTAGGTTTTTATACTTTCTTGTTTTTTAGTTTTATTGTGTAATTGTTTTATGTTCATCTAGACCATAAGCATCTGTCCTAGTTTCCTCCAGGCAGGGCAGATGTTACTTTCCTTTATGTATTATCATATAACTGCTATTTTCTCCCCACTTATGCTGGTTTCTAGATACCGACAACATGTTTGGTGACTTTAGCCATGCCACTGTATATTTTGTCAAAGTTTTGTGCTAATCTAATATAGCAGGTACTACTTCTTTTTTATTTAAAAAAAAAAAACCATGTATTGATAAAACAGACTAAAGATAATTTAAATCAATGCACAATCAATTACTCAAAGAATATGAAGATATTATAATGAAAGAAAAACCATTTTACTCACAGAACAAAAGCCATTAAGCAACCTAAAATTTCATATTTTTCTTTGAAAATACTTGTCTATTCTCCCAAAGATTCCAACCATCTGTTACTCCATTTGAAAAGAAAAAAAAGTTTACAAAATATATAATATACAAAAAAGAAAGGATAAAAATCCTTCTCTGAATTTCTTGGATCCCCTTGGCTTTGAACTTTCTCATATATTTATACAATGAATGAATAGTCTGGGTGTCACTAATAATTTCTGCCACCTAAAATTTTCCTCGTAAAGAGACACAAATATCTCTCAAATTGTGCATTTATTTGGGAAAAAATTTTTGTGGAAGCTAAATGGGTCCATTTGGGAAATGGGTTTTCAACCGTTTCTTCAAATTCCTCACTATTTGGCTGCAATCAATCCCGCAAAATAGTGTCTCTGTTCTTGACGCATTTCCAAATTTTATCTGTTGTTGCTCACAAATTTATTTGCAGCAATCCAATATTATTTTTGGATCAATCATATTGAATGTATTTAGATAATAAAATCAAGCCATGATCATATCCATACCAAATCACTGATAATAGAAACTTGTGAAACAAAAAAAAACCTAAATTAATAACCTAAAAATTGTGAATAAAACAAAATCTAGAACAATAAAATAAAAAATGAATTTAAACTAACTATAAGTTTTAAACAAGCATTGTTTATAATTTTCTTTCAAATATGATCTTAAAATTCTATAAGCTTCAAGTTAATGGAGAAGATAAAAATATTAATTTTGGTTTTTTACAAAATCAAACAAATGATAGATAATTATTTTTTTTCTATTATTATTTTTATTTTGAGATAAGATGCAAAATGAAAAAAAATAAATAAATTAATTAATATCACCAAATGATTTTATGAAAATGAGAAACCAACCAAGATATAATTTGATGAAGTATTGAACCCATTATTCAAAATAGTCAAACTTGCTAATGAGAAAAAGAAAGAACACATAATCATAATTTAAACGAAAGTAAAAAGTTGATAAAAATTAACGTTTTTATTTAAATTGAGATTTCTATGCTCATTTCTAAATTTTGACATATACTCTTGTAATGAATGTCTCATACTATAGTGAATATATTAAGTTTGTATCAAAGAAAGCCAAGGTATGGAACTATTTGAAAAGGTTGATTATGTAGCTCATTATAATTATCAAGATTCTAATGGGGGCCCTTCAAATTTTGTAAAAATTTAGAGGGAGTTATTGGAGCCCAACAAATGGAAACTTACTGGGTGAGGCAATTAACTCTGATTAGGTAAGATTTCATCTCAAGAAGAAAATAATAAGACTTGAAAAAAAAATTAAGCTCTCTAAAATAAATTCACTCTGAGACCATATAGTATTAAGATAAACTCAATGTTATAACCGGACAATAGAATTTTCTTTTCAGGGGATTATAACCTGAAATAATGTCTTAATCAAAGACTCACAATGTTTATAAAATAACTTCAATACCATTGACAGAGCCACTGCTGCCAGGAAGCATCCATAGCCTCGACAGGGATGTCATTTAACCCACTCAAAGGATTTAATCCCATCCAATAGTTGTATTCACATGATGTATACTTCCATAAAAGTTAATTTAAAAACATATACCTGCTACCTCTCGACCCAACATTGCTTCGCTGCCAGCAGGTCTGTTCAGTACCCCGATAAATTTGTGTTGGTATCATGTGTGCATTTACCCACTGCCAATGAGCTTGTTCAGTACCCCAATGGGTTTACACACACTTCCCACACTTAAGTGCTTCCAACTCTCTTATGCACCTTTTAAATAATAATATAATTATAGATTTATTGATGACAAAGAGAGGGGGGCGATACTGGAGGTTAATTGCAATATAGGTGAATAGTTGATCATGTTATTTATTTGCTTTCAAAACTGAAAGTTTTATCATGGTTTTGAGATTTTAGATTTCCTTTAAGAAATCATCTAGAGAATGGGGAAGCACTTAAAATGATTCCTTAAGAATATGGATGGCATAAAAAGTTTAAACATCATCGTAATTCTCAAATATTTAAACCATATCTCTGGTGTAATACTCTGGCAAAGACAATTTGAGGACAAAATGAATGTGAAAATTGACTTAAAAATCAATTGTCTGAGCTATATCTTAATATCATGACCTCTTTGAACTATTTCAATTTTCTTGAAAAACACAAGTCTTAAAATAAATGCTTCCTTCGAAAATACCTCTTTGATTAGAAATATATTGATTCAAAAAGACAGATAAGAAGAAAAATAATTCAAAGCAATCAAAGAAAACAAAACACACACAACAAACCAAATCAAATTTTATTAATGGAATTCAAAATCAGAAGTACACAAAATCAAAACAACAAAAGAAAACCTTTTAGGAAACGATTTTGGCCAAAGATAAACTTGAGTTTTGGATCCACTAGCATCTCACTGTAAAATTGATCCGGATTATTTTCGGCACGAAATGAGAGCGGAGATATAATAAAGAAATGCACAGAGATATCGCGTATATCCAGTAATATAACAGAAATATATCAGAGATGCAACCA
>JZKD02S1630608.1:0-11718 GCA_000966675.3 Picea glauca
TGTTGACAGATTGGTATCTGTTGAGTATTCATTCCTCTTCTCAGTTGGTGCCGAGTTGTGTAAGTTGAGTCTTGAGTTGTAGAGTTGGTGCTCTTGTGGAGTTGTAACTCTATTCAGTTTTTGTCGATAACCCAAGGATTTTAGTCTGTAATAAAAATAAAATTGTACATACATCTTGTGTTCTTTGTGTTCCTTGTGGTGATGACTTATTGACGATATATGTTGTTGTTATATGTTGTTGATATATGTTCACATACAACTGATTATAAATGATAGTAATGATTGTTGAGTAATTGGTGATTGCTAGCTAATATGTTTTGTGAAGGGAAGTTTGAAAAAGAGGCCGACATTGATTCACCCCCCCTCTCAGTGTGGTCAGTGTGTCCAACACACTTCTCCCCTCTGTTATCACTCCAAGAGTCACTTCTAGACTAGAAATGAGAGTAAGCTTGGTAACATAGAAATGTAAATGGATTCAAATAGTTTGAATAGGTGGATTAGCAAGAGAAGAGTAAAAGGGAGGGCATCAGACTGTTGCAAATACAATACATTGGGTATGGATTCATAACATTCTGCAGATCACGGGAAACTAGGTTGCCTACCAGATAAAAATCTTATCAAAATATGGATAGAAGAATAGAATTTAAAAAAAGAGAAAAATATCCACATAACAAAGATCATTTATGTAATATAGATTAAAGAGTGCCTGAACAATAATCTATGATTAACAAACAATTACCACAAATCCTTTGCAGCTCATGAATTCATTAACCAAAGGTAGCTTTTGATCTTCAAAATATGTAAATATTACTCAAGAAAGTTGATAAGAAAGAATGGAAAAAGGAGAAAAACAGTCTGGTATCACAACTTTCATGAATCTCTAATGGTAGAAATGCCTACAACACATGCCCCCAGGCTTACAAATGAGCAACTCAACTGCCCCTCTAGCTCTCTCCCCTCTTGGATCATGAATCCAACCCCTCTCCAAGAGATCCCTCCTTCATTAAATATAAAAATCATCAAATATCCTTAGGATGTCAAATCCTATCTCTTTCATTGGATTCTAGGCCTTGGAGATAGGTGGCAATAGTTAAAGAGACAAAAATCCAACAAACTAGTTATTTTCAGGAAATTGTTAGAAGTCTTTAATGAATTGTTTCCAAATCACTACATGAGATATTAATGGAGCTAAAAATTAGGTGCATTTGTCCCTTGACATCTAACTAATCCATGATAAGTCATTTGAACCCTCCTTTACAACTGGCAACCTCCCAACAAGGAGAATATCCAATCAGCTATACAAAACATAGAATTTGCAGCACATTCCACAATGCACTGGTGTTTTAATTGTTTCTCTCAAATTCCAAACTGGGTCAGTCTGAAATTTGGTCAGCAAGTCAACAGGGATATCATCTTCCTCTAGAAACAATGTCAGAGAAACCCACTTCACCGTTTTGGTTTTATGATCAAATTTGTAGCAATATCCACTACAATAAATTACGTAGCGCATTCTGTATCGCCTATTTGTGGAGATTATTTCACAGCGTTGGGTGCTACGAAATGTCTTGTAGCTGTCTGACTTATGTAGTTTGAGCCCAAAATACCCAAAAATTAGCCAAAGTTGTATAAGTATGTAGATTTCTCCAGATAGGGTGTAAGCATGATACTTTCCACAAAACTTCAAAAATCTAAGGATGAAATGACCCATAACAACTACATGTGACCCTTAACAAATTCATGTGATAACATTGGCTCCACAGGGGATAGAGTCCTCCCTGTGAGGCTCTAAGAAATGTTGCAGCTCCAGTGCCTTAGCTGTCGGGTAATGGAGTCAAGCTCAAATAAATTTTGTTGAAGACAATAGACTGACATGTACACTACTCTACTTACAAAGATAAAATAAACACACATGCTCCAGATGGAGTTTATTTATGTACAATCCTAAACTAACTGATTTTTTACAGTAGGCTAGGTGAAAACAAACTTCCACCAGAGCCACTCAAGTAACTTCCTAACTGAAAAATTCTCATCTATGTCACTGATCAATGAATAATAACAAAAATATAGTAGCAATGACATAAACTCCTTCAAACAAGGCGAATATCCAATCATCTATGCAAAACAAAGAATTTGCAGCACATTCTACAGCGCACTGTTGTTTTAATTGTTTCTCTCAAATTCCAAACTAGGCATGATGAAATTTGGTCAGAAAATCAACATGGATATCATCTTCCTCCACAAAAATGTTTATAGAAACCCACTTCATCATTTTGGTTTTATGATCAAATTTGTAACAATAGCCGCTACAGGAAATTTTGTAGCGAATTCTACAACGCATGTCTGTGTAGATCATTTCACAATGCCAGGTGCTACGAAATGTCTTGTAGTTGTCCAAATTGTGCAGTTTGAGTCCTAAATACCCAAAAACGTTATCCAAAGGTGAATAAGCATGTATGTGTCTCCAGATAGGGTGTAAGCATGATACTTTCCACAAAAATTCAAAAATCTAAGGATGAAATGACCCATAACAACTACATGTGACCCTTAACAACTTCATGTGATAACACTCTTTGTACCATATATATGAAATAATGGTACCTGATCTCGATGTGCTTGGACTTGTTATGGAACACTGGGTTATGTGTCAACTTCACAGAACCCTGGTTGTCACACCATATAAAAGTCGCATCTAACTCGAGATCAAACAATCCTGCAAGCATCTTCTAAATCCACACTACTTCACTTCTAGATAAACAAGATTCTATATACTCTACTTCAATTGCACTAAGTGCCACACTAGTCTACTTCTTGTTGAACCATGAGATCATAGTTGATCCCATACTGAAGAAACATCCATATGTACTCTTCCAATCTGCCACACTATCGGTCCAATCTGAATCAATAAATTTTTGTAGAATTATCTCATGATCTGAATCATATCTAATTCCATAATCAATTATACCCTCCAGGTACCTCATCACATGTTGTTTTGAAACCAAGTGAACACTTCTCAGCTCAACCATAAACTGACTCAATGTGTTCACTGCAAAACATATATTTTTTCTTGTGTTTGTTAATTACATCAACAAACCAATCATCTATCTATACATGGTGGCATCCATTGTCTTTGAATATGTATCACTCAACAACTTCATTTTTTTCAACATCGGTGTGGGCATGGCCTTGCAATCCATCATTTTGAATCTCTTCATAATATCAACAACATATTTTCCTTGGTTAAGGAAAATCTCACTCGGTCTCTACCAGACCTCTATACCTAATAAGTAATGCATCATGCCTAGGTATTTCATCTTGAACTCTGTAGCAAGATTCCTCTTTCTATCAATGATAATCTTCTCTTCTCCTATTAGAAACAGGTCATCCACATACAATAGTAGTATGACTGGTCCACCATCCACAACCTTGAACTATAGGTTGGAATCTTCTTTACTCTTGGTAAATCCCAAGCTCATTAGGAAACTATCAATTCTACCATACCATGCTCTAGGTGCTTTCTTTAACATATACAAGGCTTTCTTCAATCTTCACACATGTGTCTGACAATCATGTGTCTCAAAACCTTGTGGTTTCTCCACATACACTTCCTCTTCTATTACACCATTTAGAAAAGTTGTTTTCACATCCATCTCGTGTACCTTCCACTTCTTTACTACGGCTAATGCAAGTATGGCTCTAATCAAAGTGTATCTAGCCACAAGAGAAAATGTCTCCTCATAATCTATTCCTTCTTTCTAGGAGAAACCACATGCTACAAATCTTGCCTTGTACTTCTCGATACTTCCATCTATTGAATTCTTTATCTTGTAAATCCACTTGGAACTTACAATTGTCTTCTCTTTCGGTCTTGGTCCCAAACATCATTATTTACAATGCATTGGTACTCTTCAACCATGGCATACTTACATTCTTTCTTATTTGATGCTTCTTCATAACTAGTAGGCTCAACATCGATAATGTTACTTAGCAATGCCACATAACTAGAGTAAGGTTGTGGCCTCTTTTTTTCTCTGAAGGATCCATCTAGGGCACCATACTTCTCTGCATCCTGAATGATTTCATGAACCCAATATGGTCTTCTCTTCTTGGTATTCATTTCTCGGGATGAATATGAAGGTATATATGGTTCTTCCATAGCATAGTCTTCTAGTACAACATCATCACCTACATCTATATATGTAACTCCAGGAGCTTTAGGATCCTCATCGTGAACTTCATCTGAATGATGATGTCTTGACTTATTGAAAGCTACATCCTCATTGAAGGTGACATCTCTTCTATTCTCAATCTGAAGGTGACAAGGGATGTAAAATATGTATGCCTTCGATGTATCAATGTAGCCAACAAATATACCCTTCTTTCCTGAAGGTTCCAACTTCTATATCTTGTCCTTTATTACATGGATGTGTTCAACTCTACGTCTGGATATTTTGCTCCAAGTATTAGATAGAGACCATATAAATTGTTTTCTTATGCAACTATCATTATAGCTCCCTCTCAGAGTTATCACCCGTGACCTTCCCGAAACAAGAAACAAGAATAACATCTCCATGGTAACCTCCATGGAATTTACAAGATAACCTACCTGGAACAAAGTCAACAACCAAGAACATCTCCTAGAGGAGATAAATTTATCTTGTAAACAAGTGAATTATTAATATGAGCTTATATTGGAGTGTTTATTCATACCAATAATATTCAAGTGTTACTAAACTAGCAATAACAATAATAAAAGATTGTTATTCTAGTTACAATACTTACTTAAACTAAAGAAATATAAAATATCAAACCTAATATGAAAACCTAGAGTTTGGTTGTTATTGTCCCACTTGAGTTGTCTTTTGTTCCAATATATTAGGTATTAGATGATATTTTATTGAGTATTTCAAGATCCTATTGAACTTGACCTCATTATTTCATATTCATAGGCTTTCCAGAGCCTAACTTGTAGGATTATTTTCCTACTCCTTTAATGGGATATTGATAGTCATCACCTAGCTTCACCTTGTGAGGTGAATATTTCTGAACTAGATATGAGAGAGATTCCTCATAACCAAGCATGTCCTTATAAGAACCACTATCAAAAAGCTACTTGTCACTTCCATGAGTGACTGTACCTATAAGGGATGAGATCAAAACATATTCTTCACTTGAGTCTTCTTCTTTGGTTTTCTCATGATCATGTTCATCATATTCTACAGCATGAGCATGATGTCTTTTAA
Organism: Picea glauca; assembly: GCA_000966675.3. NCBI lineage: Eukaryota > Viridiplantae > Streptophyta > Pinopsida > Pinales > Pinaceae > Picea > Picea glauca. The sequence continues at coordinate 5,241 of JZKD02S1630608.1, forward strand.
ACTTTCCTCTTATGACCTGACCTTTGGAGTTGGAACAGTTTATGGCAATGTGTCCCATCTTCTAAAAAATGAAGCATCTGTAACTTGAGAAATCCTTCTTGAACTTGTGTGAGTCTTTTGTAATCCATGAGGTTTCTTATATGAGTGGAATTTCTTCTTGCTCTTTCCTTTTTGGGTATGTGTTTCTAGGGCTTGATTTTATTCATCACTTAGTTTCTCTTCTCTTGCTTCCAATCTAGATTATTCCTGAGTACAATCCTCTTATAGTCTGCTAAACCTTGTCATCCTTCTTGTTGAACATATGTCGTGAATGAATGATTCCCAAGTTATGGGGAGACCATTCAAGGTATTCATCACCAACTCGACTTATTTGATTGTGAGTCCAATGGATTCTAGTTTTTCTTTTATCTAAGACACTCTTGTAAAGTATGATTGGATATTTTACGAACTTTTCATCTTCACATTCTTGAGTTTTGTTCTCAAGGTCATCTTCCGATTTATTTTCTTGCCTTCATACAATCTAGATAAGGCTTCAAACATTTTATTGGGAGTTTTCAATGATGAGACATGGGGGATCAAATGATCCTTGATAGAATTAGCAATGATTCTCTTCACCTTCACTAGGTTATACTTGTACTTTTCTTTAGCCTCATCTTCTTCAGGTTCTAGAAATTCTTCTTTTACAAAATCTTCTAGATCATTCTATTCTAGAATGAGCATCACTATGTACTTTCATTCTCAGAAGTTATCAGCACCTTCAAGATTCTCATCAATCCTGGTACTGGGTGTCATCCTATTCTTGAACAATACAATAAGAAATATAAAATCTTTTCAAGAAATTTTTTTGTACTTACCAAAGAGTGTTATGCCAAGGTGACTAGTTTCAACTTCAATTCTATAGCTGCCAACATGTCTTTAACTAGGGTTTATGAGGAAACCCTAATTTTTCAAAGTGTGAATTTTGGAATTCTTCTCCAAGGGATAGGTGATCCCTCCTTAGGAGAATTTCTTGGTAGCCTTACTTTGACCAACATCCTCTAGAAAGTGGTTGAAATCACCTTCTAGGATTTTGTGTAGTTGCAGGAAGTTGCAGCAGTTGCAACACCGGTTTTAGTTTTCAAAACTTCATCAAAATGAGAATCTAAACCCAAGGAATGATGCACTAGGGTTAGGAGAGTCTTCCTATGGTCTTAGTTTCCCCAACAAGCTCTTCTAAACTGTGTAAATGGCTTCTTTCAGGCCCACTCTGATACCATGTTAAAATTATTCTTAAACAGTTATGTGTTTATAATATTCTTTAACTTTAGTATATTAAAACTATAATTCCATGCATAAGTATCAATGAAAGAAACACATCCACAGTATACACAAGATATATCCTGGGAAACCCTCGTGGGGAAGAAAATCTAGCAAATATTTTTCAATATAGATTCTTCAATCAATAAAATTTCTCTCTCAAGAGAGAACTCACCAAAACAGAAGATCCACTAGAAACACTAACTAGAACATAGTAGCGCACCACTAGACCAAGATATTCCTTCACCAAATAACCAAAATTATTTACTAAGACACCCCTCCTTTGTAGTTGTGTCACTCCTTCTTTGTAGTTGTGTGACTCTCTAAGAGTTGCACAATGTGAGAGAGAGCTAGTTGTGTGTGTGTGTTTGTGTGTTTATCCAAATGAGGTGCTAGGCCTCTTATAAATACTAGTTGGACTGCCCATAATTAGGTCAGGGCCGACTTGTCCACTTTACTCTTCTAATTTACTTTTGAATTGTCAAGGCACAATTGGGCTGACTTAAAAAATATAATATAACATTAATATTTATGGTTTTGTCTTGGTCAAATACAATATGAATATAATAATAATATCTTCTGAAGCTACTCAAACTTCAACAATATGCAACTGATGTAGTGGTAATAAACTTTCTTGAAGAAAATATCCTAGCTAGATTTGGTTTTCCACGAAACATTATCATAGATAATGCACAAGCTTTTAAATCTATAGCTATGATTAATTTTTGTCAAAAATATAATCTAATTATTGGGAATTCTATTGCATATTATCCTCAAAGTAATGGAATGGAAAAATCTTCTAATAAAAGTTTAATGAGAATTATTAAAAAGATTTTGACTGACAAAAAGAAAGCTTGGCAATCTCATTTGAAGTATGCACTTCGGGAAAACCAAATCATCACAAAAAGATCAACATGTACTTCTCCTTATCAGTTAATTTATGGTATGGATGCAATTCTACCTATTAATATTGCTTTTCCTGTTATGAAATTATTTCAGGAAATTCCAGAGGATCCAAATGATCTGATGAGGAGAATTAACCAAATTATCAAAGTCCAACAAACTAGAGAACAAGTCAATGAAACGTTTCAAGAATATCAAGACAGGATGAAGGCCATTTTTGATAAAAAAGGATAAGGACATAAATTTTCTTCCTGGAGATTTGGTGTTGAGATGGGATGCTAGAAGGGAAGACCCTGTAAAACATGGAAAATTTGATAACTTGTGGCTTGGGCCATACATGATTTCATTTGTAGAAGAGAGAAATTCCTTCTCTCTTCAAAATTTGGATGGATAAATTTTAGAAGTGCATGCCAATGGGCGTTATTTAAAGCATTTCTTTCAGTAGATAGATTTGTTTGTTTTTCCATTGAAAATATTGGTTTGGTTTTTATTTATATTGGAATTTACTTTTATTTTCAAGCCCTAATGGGTTAAGAACTCATTTTATGAATTACAACCTAATTATGGCTAGTTTTTATTTTCTTTTCTTAGGTAATAAATTTCTTCAAACCGATAGTAATTTTCAGTTGAAGAATATAATTTATTTTATTTGTGATTAATTAGGTATTTGACTTGGTAATATTTCAAGCTAGTTTTGAATAAATGAATATAAACCTTTCTATCTTACTTGAATATTTATGGAACTGATAAATATAATCAATGGATTAAAAACTTAAACATGTTTTTTTACAAGTTTGGTGAAAAGTTGTATTCATTTCCCAAGGTTAATAAAGTATGTTTAGGGTAATATTTTGAAAACAAAGTTTTGATATTAGATTATAGTTGATCAATTTTCCCAAGGTTAAACCTTAATCATAAATAATTCAAACATATAAATTTTACCTACAGGGGAAGGTAAATTCAGAATTGAAGGAAACTTAATCTCAGAGTATTCTTTAACATGTAGCCAGTCCTACTTTATTTTATATCAAAAACAAATATCATCCCTAGTGTTATTTAACACATTGATTTATCCCACTTCAAAGTGATTAAAGTAAAATTTTAAACAAAGATGGTGAAAGGAATTCATTAATGATTTCCTACATCTTTTCCAAAAGGAGACGATGAAAGGAAATTAAGAAATGATTACCCTCATCTCAAATAAATGAAATTATAAATTGAAGTGGTGATGTGTTTTTTATGATGATGTGTTTTTTACCCAAAAAATCATAAATTGATGATTAGTTTGATGAATAATGAGATGACACAGAAGAAAATAAAAGAACTCAACTTATACAATATCGATAATCATATCACTTCATTTCCAAAGTTCCTTTAGATAGCATGATTGTTCTCCATCATCTCAAAAAACCAAATTACATGATAACATGTGCTTGCAAAGAGTAATTTTAATGGACTATATTCAATTCCGTTACTTAAAACAAGAAAATAAGTTCACCATTGAAATCCTTGTGAATTTTTGAGAAATTTACTATAAATTTGACCAATTTCTGAACTAGCTTATTTTTACCCTCTTTGGCATGCAAAACAATGCATTAAATGCTCATTAATGGAAAATTGAGACAATACTTTTACAAATGACCTAAAATCACACAATAGACTTCATATTCATGATCCTTGTGAAAAATGAGTATAAACATGACTATATTCCGTCAATATACCTCACGACAAGATTTATGAGACAACCATATTTAACCTTTTCTTAGCATGCAAATAAAGACATACACATGACCTCGAAATCCATGTCATATCTTGGAAACTGTGTTGTTGTAGGAAAATCTCCCTGCGGACAGGTAGATCGCCTCTAAGAGCTTGACCCTAACTCTAGACAGAAAATGCTTAACGTGGACACTGACTTCCTTTCGAATCTATCTAAACTAACACATGAGAAGGAAGGATGATAGAGGTACCTTTTTATTGACGTTTGTCCCTACACACTCCGAGTTGCGCTCCAATCCTTTGCTCCTCATCGAGTTCTGCAGACAAAGAAGATACAACTACTTCCTACTCTATTGATATTAGCTTGAAAACAGATCTATCAATTAATGATAAGTTCATGTAACATTAGACACAAACTAGAAAGAAACAGGCCAAGTGTGTAATATTAATGAGAATAACGACAGCAGTACTTACAATCGTAGATGCGAATGTGAAGGCTTCGTCAAGTCCTCTTCGTCTAACCCTTGCTCGAAAGATCCACAACCTGGATGACAACAACTTCACTGATCACTCTCCTTGGCTGACTGTGTGTTTGCTATGAGATCATAGGTTTCATGCTAGCAATTCTTCCCCCAATCATCTCCAGCACCACTTGTGAGATCATAAGTTTGGTGTAATTCTCCATTTCCAATCCCCTTTCACCATTAGAAAGCTTGCTTATATAGGTTAAGAGGATCTTAACCTCTTGAGTTATCTTTAGAAGAAGTTAAGAGACTTCCTCCTTAGATCAGGGATCCTCTGATGGAACCAAGAATTCGAATGCAACTGCCTTCTAATCTTGAAATATCCTCTCCTTATTCTCCTCAACGGGCCAACAACTGCCTCGGATTAGGCAATGCTCCTGCAAAAGGGGCATCAGAGCGTTGTAGCGCTCCCTGAGAAGCTTTAGGGGGGCGCCAACGCTCTCAAAATCTATAGCGCTCCCTCAAAAGGGCCAGGGGAGATTTATAACGCTCCCTGACAGTGTAAGGGGGAGCGTCGACGCTCCGAGATAGTGTAAGGGGGAGCGATCCCCTCCAAAAGCTTAGTTTTTGAGGTGCTTTCAGATGGAAAAAGGTTTGCAAGCCTGCTGACTCATTTCTCCTCTTCCAAATCAAATGTTTGAGGTGTTTTAAGTGTCCTTCTCATGTCGTTATAGGCACGACATAGGCATCATGGCAGTATGCTTCCCTGACACTTATGACCAAATTGCGACACTTGCGAAAGTTGTAAGGAAGATGCAACACTTATGACAATTGGGAGGAACATGAGACACTTTATCCAATTGAGTAATTTTGATGTGTAACAGAATGCCCCCCAAAGTATGAAGTAAAAAGATGCGAACTGATGACTGAAATACTTTGTAGACGTTCAAGCAAGGGTATAGACTCAGAGAACCTGACGGAAGCTGCACAAAAACATCCAAAAAATATCATGACATATTTCAAAACCCAAGGTAGGCATACCTATGCTTGGGTGATCAAGACTTGTAATATATGGCCGCCATAAAATACACTGCGGATCCATAATTGTATTGACAAGAAGGTATAGCTACCGAAGATACAATGTGGATCTATACTCTGATGACTCGGACTGATCGTAGCCACAAAGAATACACAATGGATCTACGAGATGACAATACATAGCCACAACCAATACAAAGTGGATCTATGTAACAGTGTATGTGTTCTTTGTCGAATATAAACTCCTTCGCAACCTAGGAAAATCATATATCAAAGTGGTCACTCAACCCAGGGTCTTCTTACCAATCACAATATGGTACGAATCTGACCATGCGAATAGATGTCCTGATGTCGAACATGGTAGAAACCACTTGATTATCGGTCGATGATGTAAACCATTAACAAGTGCGAGGGAGATCGCCATTAATGTCAATGATTCCCAAGGTACCCTAGTACATTCCATTGAACGTGAATAGATGAGATGAGGTCGAACATCCATGCAATAATTCGATTAGAGGTCAATGATGCAAACCTGTTGTCGAATGTGAGGAGGCCTGCCATTGAGGCATGCAGGTCCCAAAGTACTAACTGGTTTCTAAGTCTAATTCCCGGATAATGTGTTGAAGTCGACAGGAATAGACTCGTTGAGGGAGGGCCTTGATGTATCCCCCATCAATGACATGAAACAGGCGTAGAGATGTAATTGATAGATCAAAAGGACATGGACTGACACTGGTTTTGAGGCAAGATATTTGGGATGGCTGACTCTCGAGGTGGATACTTCCCTTGAACACTGAGGCACAACAGCGAAACATGACATGGACCAAAAATATGTTGTGGGTACTGTGACTTGCGTCAGGTAACCCAAAGGAGTGAAAGGGGCTCGAAAGATTGGCTCAGTGCAGAGGTTCAGCGGATCATGATATATGCAAATGACAAAGTTCCGTGTTCAAGGGCGACTCTAAGAAGTGTTGGATGATGTTCTCAAGAGACTGCTCGGCTTGCTCCTTTCAATTTTTCCCCCATCCAGATAGATGAGTACCTATTTTTGATTTAAT